>JAVFBZ010179117.1:0-15552 GCA_032466195.1 Katharina tunicata
ACAATGTAATTTGTTCTTGTCCTCAAGCGGCGGTACAATCCCACGGCGGCCACAACGAGAAAATTCCCAATTACCGTTAATAATATCATGAAACTATACACAAATCCCAAAGCTAACCTCACGGTAAAATCCATCATAACCGCTCCATTCGCCTCAGCCGGGAGCTCAGAACTGTGCGTTATATTTGCACCCGAAGTAGTTCTTTCCATTGTGATGAGATCAATCAGCATTTGATACTTCAAACTTGTGGATAATTTAAGCCTCTTAATCAGATTATTCGATCATGATTCCCAATTCACAAACATCCGCTAACTCGAATAAATGACAATATAACATAGATGCTGCTCAGCAATAAAACTGTTCCAAAATATTCCGCAATTTAACACATTCGACTAAATATTTTCCATCATTTCCATTCCCATCGTACGAAAAATGTAATTCCAGCCAAAACACCTTGCCATAAACAAACAGATCGTGTTTCATGTCATATGTAGACAGTATTTACGTCCAATCTCTTGTACAATCTCACAATTTAAGAAAGCTCAAAGACAAATTATCCATTTGGTTCATTCACAGTTGATATTAGAATATAAAATAATAGAAGAAACGGACTGCATTGGTTTTGAGAGACTCAAATTCCTGACTAACACCTAAAGCCAGTATAATCCATATCACAACGAAGGGAATCAATTGACTTCACACAAGATCGCTCATGTCATCTACGCACAGAACATGTTTCCTTTTGGCTTTCAGCTCCGATTGTTCTCGTAGTCTACCGGTGTCTAACACTTTTGCCTTCGCCTGAGAGAGCTGAATGTGGCCAGTGAGCATGCCGGTAACGTTTATCCCTCCTACTCTACCAATCGATTCTATACAAGTGGACAGCGGCTTTCTCATACGTGGGACAGGTACTCCTGTTAGTTCGCACGCTAAACGTGAGCGGAGCACAGCATCTGGGCTTGGGAAGCAATGCTTGGTACAAATGCTTCCGGTAACATCCTTTAATAAACGTCATGTTTCCTAACAGAGATAGTAGCTTCGACAACCAGCCAGATCTTCTACACTGATTTTCCATTAGAGAGCTCATTTGGCTGGCAGCCTATATCTCCCTTAAGTCATTGCGACGTATCACCTAATGTAGAAATGAAATCTTCCTACGTTGGTTTATTATGCCATATTTATTTGGAACTAAACTTACTTTATGTCTCTGAACAAATTATTACAGATCTGCGTGCACGTAGAAAAGGCTTGTTAAAATTAATATCGCCGATAAACTTACAGGCTATATCTGATCTGTCTGTGTAACTCGAGCTTCCCCAGGGAATGTCATTTGCCTACCGCTCTTTGATCAAATATGACTCCTTATATAATACTCCATGAACTAATGAACCGTGTTTCACGTGAGATGATCTATGGACAATTTATAAAACTAAAAGCGTACATGTACGTAGATTTGAATGTATTAGTTCCTTATTTCACACAGGATTTATAATGTTTTGCCTGACGATACGGTATTTAACAAGAACAAAAAAATGCAAAAAATAATCTACTAGGAAAACAGATACATTTCGTGATTAATTTTCTTTCAACAGGATACGAGTTTATGTTCAGATACATGTATGTGGCGTGATTCTGTCAATATACAGTGTAGATACATGTATATAGATGTGTTTGCCTGAAACCATAAAGAAAAAGGGTCTAAGGTGTATGACGTTTCAACTATTAATTGTTGTATGACCTCATGTTGTAATGTACTTTCTTTGGTATATTGATACGGGACTTTTCGGCTCAGTTGCTAAGGCCGTTTGTTTGGGGCTTTTTTACGGTTTTTAAGACCATTCGAAATGTCGCTTATAAATATTACTACAAGACGAAAATTAAAGTTATGATTCTGGTAAGTGCCCTTCTTCTAAATACCGTTTAAACAAATAACAAATTATTAGTTAGATATCGTGGAAATAATGAAGCGTTAACAACATTATGAACCTCGTCTTTCATTAGTTGTCCTTCGTGGCTATGATATTCTCAACTGTTTCATTTCTGCTACGTTGGCAAATCTACAATTTTGATTAAGACAGCCCGCGTCAGTAATTTAGAATATAGTTTCGCCCAAGTAAAAACACTCTTAAATATATAGCCAGTGATCAAGTTTCATGCCACAAACTAGAAACACAAACAAAGTGGACAGCGGCGACGAGGAAATATTGATTAATTTGTCTATATGGTGTTGAAGTCATTATTTGTCATTGAAGTCACTTGACACATCAACAATGACATCCCATTTGATTTGGTATCGTGTATTGACTTTGCATTAACTGTATTCTGTTGCACGCACAATTTCTGCCCATGCGGTCGAAAAGCCGATATCGTTTAGATTTAGATGTGTTAGTCTACTTCCTGGATAGGGAAGTAGATATCAAACAGAGGTAAAACTACCCATTAAATTCATCTATATGATTGACATATCTCCCTCACGTTTGCTATTAAACTAAAACCATATAAGGAATTCAGTGTTTAGGCAACGTTAATAGAAATTCATGTACATTATATCTCAAAATATTTTGTTTCAATCCTAATGGACGACACAGCCCGTAAAATAATGAATCAACTATTCAATTGTTTTTATAACAAATACGCAATACACACACATGTGCGTTTTCCAGAAATAAAATGTTTACTAACTGATTTTATGGAGCAGGATAGTCTGATATTCACACGTTGGTGCAGCGCAATGGTTCCAGTTCTTTCTAACCCCCCTTCCCCTCGGATGCACATTAATTCCCCCATTGACAATAAACATAGGCCTCGTCAAGGCCAGAATACACCTCAAGTCTGTGAGTGAGTGAGTCTTTGGGGCGGACATCCTTGTTGCTTCAAACATCCGCTTTGAGTAGGATGAAATGGGTGTAAGGCAATACATTGGAAGGTATTCTAGTCTGACAAACACCTACAGTGGATCAGAAAAGATCACACTCTATCAAGTTAAGTCAGTAAATAGCCTGATTGATTGATACCTTAAGGTGCTCATTTTGCGAAGGACCGTCACAGCATTGTTGTTATAAAGATGCGCGTCGAATAGCACCTTGGTTTTCATCTGAATTGATACATGTTTAGGTTCAATCAACGATCTTGCAGGATAGGCATCTGAGCAATCAATGGAAATTTGTCTCCACTCACTTTCTTTCCACATTTGACGACCAAAGACGACTGTCGACATGTTTCATCTCCAAATATATTTCCCCTAATGTTAGCAGACAACCATGGAACCCCAGGCATTCGATATTGAATACTTCGGAAGATATATTTTGCTAACACTCCGGATGCAAAATTTCATAATCGAAAAATTGAAACATCCAAAGTGTCTTAATTGTCATCCCATTTCATCAACTTGTCATCGAGACGGTAACAAGACCAAAACAAACACCCTTGGATGTTAATTAGGACTAACCATTTGTGACCTATGTTTCTTATACCAGTAAAGTGGACAACATCAGAAATAGCCACCTTTAGCAATCAAGAGAAATGACTGATCACCTTATTTTGATATAAGTAACAAACTTTATGGAATCGTCCCTTTGTGTTTCCCTTGCAAACCCATTTTGAAGACTTCCGTTATTTTTCTTTGCTGTATGTGTGTTGTTATTGGCGTAGGACTGAACGCTATGGCACGTCGTCAAATGAGTAAAATTTATCTTTAGTACGGCGTTAAAACCCCAAAACAACAAACATATATCCGCACGACTTGTCTCTCATACCTTGTAGTTTAATCATTGTTTATTTTATTCTATATTGTTGTTGAATATAATCTATTCATTAAAATACCGAAAGTCGAAAATTTAATTTATCGTTTGATTTTCAAAACAGTACTCTTAAATACAGCTCTAAAATACTCTAAAAGCAAATGCATCAACAACGTGGAATATTGTTAAATTTATTCAGTAAAATATGACGTAGTGATTAATTTGTTGATAGTATTATTGTAACTTAAAATCACTTGATACACCAACAATGACATACATTTGAGTTGGTAGATGTTTAATATTGATTGGCTTAATAAATTGTTTCCACCAGACGTACAGTATCTGATTGATATATTTGATAGATTTACTTCCGCTGGCCTACTTCATGAACAGAGAAGCGGGAGGTTGGGTGGGAGCCAATGTGTTATGGTTCCTGTTTTTTTTTTGTTGTCCTCTAAATGTACGAGGGCGTCTTCATTGTCACTAGCGTCGTTTTGGGTGGATTCCTCTACCGATTGGACTGGTACGCGAGTGAAGTAACCTACGGCGAAAGCCCCAAACAAACAAACAAATGAACAGATAAGCAGCAGAGGTCATACAGGGGTCATTCATTATTGCAATTTGCATATCTCTCATATCTGGTCGTCAAGTTAAAAACTATATCAGACATTCTGCGTTTATGAAGCGTGAAAATAGATATTTAAAGATCTATATATCAATATGTCTAACCATACCTTAAAAGACTGTGTTTCAATCCTTGCAGAATTCTAGAGGATATAACAGACACAACACGTAATATAATGGATCCGATAAAGTGTTCAACTTTGACAAAGTGAGGTTATCGTCATTCAAAGATCTCTGTTTCGATCCCTTTTTGAGGCATGCAAGGTTTTGTTTCCTTAAAATACAAAATGTGTTAAATGATGTAATCTGTTTGGTGAACTTGATATGACAGTTAAAATTGCTGTCTGTCACACTTTAGCACAGTACACTGGAACGAGCGTCTATGTGGAACTGAGCTATATGGAAAAGCCAAATCTTACTCACTAGAACGCCTAGCGCAGTTTTACTGGCAATCTATCAATACATCTGTTATACATCGTGATCGTATAAAGTTAAATAGTCAATAATCGTGTAACATTATCCCTAACGCCGATATCACTCTTCTCTGTTATGTCATATGACTTTATCACAGTTGTGTTACAAAGAAAATAGGCCTTATACAAATTACATAAATCTAAACGCGCAGCACATAAAGAGACAGTTTACTCATTATCCGTAAGTGTTTATTTAGTTAGGAAATTGGTTACTTGGTCAGAACGAATTCAGTCGAGAAATTCCAACTTTTTGGGCTGAACAGTGACTTAACATTTCAACATTTGCTTAGAGATTTCTAAAAATACGTTGTAAATATCTCGAGTCGACATGTAAGCGTGAGTTCCCGGTGGGTTTGAGATAGGACACAATCTGGTTGCAAAGCATGTAGGGATTTTATTTTGTCAAGTAACAATCAGACAAGATCACACTTCATCAACTATAGTCAGTAAATATCCTGCTAGCCATTGTATCACACAGAGATCATTTTATGTAGGACATCCAGGTCCTCGTCGGTTGTAAGTGGGGTAGCGGTAACTATAGGGTCCCGACTAGCAGCTTCTTCAACAAATACAATGAGGTTGACAAATTAAATACGAAATCATAGAGTGATATTCAATACTTTTAAACAAGGTACTTTGATTATACTCCTGCTTGCTTCTTACTCCGAAATTACTCGACAACAGTGTCTGTAACAGTCAGCACAAACATTTGAATCTGCAGCTTCACAATATAACGTAAGATAGTATCTTCTTAAATCGACCTTTAGTGCATTGATCCACGATTACAGACTATTGGTTAAGGAAATTTAGTCACAATATTTTACCGATAAAAAAACTAACTGACTACAATATTAACATAAACTGTATCATTGTCAGAAAAGTATGTCCATTCCGAATCTTTCCTAAATTTAAGTCTCCCGTTAGTAAGATATATGGTGATAAACATCGGGCTTCCCAGCTGTACATGTTAGTTGTCAATGCCAAACGACTTAGCCTTAAGCTTTGCAACAACTATTGGGCAATCTGCTTTCGTCCCAAAAAAGTATCTCAATATTGATATTATCATCAGTAAGGTTTATCTGCTCCGTGTCCGTTTGACAATTCATTTTCCAGCTTTGACTTTTGAAAGCTGAACATATGAGTTTAAGTTTCGGTTGGAATTTTTTTATCAGCATACTATATTAGAAACAAATGGCTGAATCACTCAAGAATCCGGTGAATACATAATTCTGGATTACATAAATCAAATATATAAAACAATTGTTAAATATGGCGCGTTTAATAATAACCAAGATGTAACACACATAAAAAACAAAACTCGGGTGATACAATATACCAACAAAATAAACATTACAAAGAGGTACCATTAGAGAAACATATGGCGATGAATTCACTCTTTCTTCAAGGTGATATTTGCATTTGTGATTGTTGGTTTTGGAGATTGTAATGTTTGAGTAAGATAGCCCGTATCAATTTAGACTACTATTTGCTCTCCAAAACATAATGTAACAATTAACTGTAAACCTTACGTTCTGTGGTCAGGTGCCATTAAAAACAGCAAAGTGGCCAGTGCTGGGTTATTTGCCGTTGTATTGATTAATTTGTAGATATGATGGTTGTGGTGTTTGTATTGTTCTTAACTAGGCTTGACACATCAACAATGACATCCATTTGAGTTAGAATTATTGATTGACTTTATATTAATTGTATTCCGCCACACGTACAGTTTTTGCTCATCCGGTGGGAAAGCCGATATCTGTTAGATTTACCTTTGTAGTTATTCTTCTTGGACAGAGAAGAAGGGGTCATGCAGAGGTCAGATCTTCCATTTTATTAATTAGTGTGATTGACATCTCTCACGTTGCTTGTTTATCTAAAACCCATATTAGGAACCTGTAAGTAGGATACGTAAATGACTGCATGTAAAATACTTTGTATAAATCATACCGGAACTATAGTAGAGAATACACAGCACGTAAAATGAGTATGACTATACGATTGATTGCTGTCGTTGGAATCTGTACGTGTTATCCGTTTCATCCAAACGTTTCGATTCCCGATTGTGGAATGTAAGGTTTTATTTCTGCAATAATAGAATCGCTTCTTCCAAAGGCATGTACAATATGCCAGATAGGAGTGTCGATTGCCCATGTCACATCCGAAGATAAACAAAAGCACATGGCTAGGCTTTGGCTATGGTTGATTACGGTAAAGACGCTTTGCTATTTTGGACGTGTATTGTCAGATAACTGATACATTCGCTTATATGAACTGTATTAAAAATATATATTGTTTAGAGGCCTAATAACTTTAGACTCAATTAACTGTCAATTACTGAGTTATATCAACTCTGCTAACCCTGTACTCTTTATATGTACACTTAACTGATGATGGCATCAAAGCCGAAATATAATATATATGCCAACATGGCCTCCTTGTTTGTAATTTCCCTTATTATATGTTACACTAAACTGATCTCTGGAACTAATAGGCATTAATAAGTAGTGTCAAAATTTTATATATAATTTGTACTTACATGTTACTACATGCAGCTCTGTTTACCTTATACGTCGATACTTCTAAGCAATATTTGAAGACATCTTAAGTCTTTGAGCGAGTGCTTGGGGCTTTGGGCGGACACATCCTGGTTGAATCAAACTGCCGGATGTTAGTTTGGAGAAAATGGGCGTAAGGACGAACGCCCTGTGGCAATACATTTTGAAGGCATTCTACCAATCTTACAAGATCACACTATATCAACTAAAGTCAGTAAATAGCATAGTCAGTATACAACTTCTTGAAACAACTTTCGGGCCTTGTTTGGATTTAATTATCTAGAAGCAACGAATACCATTTCAAATTTTTGGAATTGTTTTCCACGTTTTGGAATATCATTGGTATTTACTAGTTACGTGCTATTTTATTTGGTTGCACCTAATTATAGATGTTATAAAATTAGTTTCCGAATGACCGCTGATGTCCTTTACACTCCTGACTAGATTGTGACAATTCATCGCCAAGTCTATTTCGATAGATAAAAGCATAGACCAATGATATTCTCGTCTTTAAACTCTATATTGTGATTAAACTTATGATATTAGTGTTGTATGTTTGTAAGTATTACCTGTAGTTAATTTCTAATGCCACTAAATTAAAAAATAAAAAAAAACAGCTGGCATAGGTCAGATCAAGTTACTATGTACGATCGACACAGGAGCTTTCGTTAAATTGATAATCGGATAAAAAAAAGAAGAACATTGACTTTCCAACCCACCAAACAGACATTTTGTACGATGTTTTGTCGTTTTTAAATAAGTGTTCAAAGTCGACAATATATATATTTGTATAATAGTTATCTGAGACAAGACACGATGGTTTCCGTGCGACGTGAATTGAGCCGATAGTTTACAAGCTGCGCCATTTAGACGTGCTAAAGTGGGAGATATTGAATTTTACGGATAATTGTCTAACAATCGTGCATTAGGATTGGAACTTTATCAAGTGCGCGACCTTTGGGTGTACCAATTTCAAATCTAACCCAGATCAGAAACAGCCCGAGCAAAATACCCGACCAGAGATTTTGAAGCAATGAGTTATAGAAAGTGAAATGAAATAACTTTCCACCAGCAATTCAAGGCTTTATTCCGAACACTCCCTTTCTGAATGTTCTGAGACGAGTAAATTGCGACTGTTCGGCGTAAATCCGATGACAAAACGTCCAAAATTAAAACTAGCTGAAGGCTGCATTTTTATTTATACATTTGACGAGAGGCAAGGAACAACGAAAACAACGTATGTCACATGTCGCTGGACGTGCCAAAGTCGATCCTGATGAAGACATGACTATCAGAGTTGTGTTTTCTAATTTTTACTTGGGTTACTTTTTTTCATACTTAATAAAATCACGAATGAAAATTTTGTTATATAAATAATAACTGTGGTATAAGTAGGGCAGAGATCCCTGGTTTTTAACAGCTGCCAGTGTGAAATACTTTGATAGTTCAAAGAAGATTACTATCCTTTCATTGAATTATTTTTTTGTGTCAATAATGACAAAGGTATTATAGTAGGTAAGATACATGATAGTTTTTGGCACTTGGAGTTTGTTTCATTGCACATCGCTTAATGTACATTGCATTTTAATGTTATCTTCGTGCAGTAGATATTGTATTGGACTGTCACTTAAATAAGTTCTTTAATAATTTTGTCTTTATTTCTATTCCAAAAAATTATATTAAAACAAAAACGTTTATTTCTGAAAAATCGTTATCTATAATCTTACATCCAGTTTTCTAAAGTATCGCTTGTACATTTCTATCGAGACATATAAACGTTAGAGTAGTCATCGTGATGCATTGTAACATCCTTTCAGAGCTTTAATTCCTGGAAATCCAGAAACCTGTTATAAAGTTAAACCCAATATGGATGTTTTATTCGACTTATTTAAATTTAAAATGACAATTTCAGATTTTATATATTGAAGTAAATTACAATATAATATTGTACATATAATGTATAAAATAATTGCATTTGCCGTACAAATGAAAATCTTTACCGGGGACTACATACTTTCTTAAATATAATTACTTGCCATAAATGGAGGGGTTTGTATATATGTTTTATATATGAAATTTTCAAATGAAAATAACAACAACAAAACATGAATGCTGATTTATGGTTAACTCTAATTTGCATGTCTGGTTGATATGTATTTAAATATTTAAATAATAATTTACATTTATGTTGAAACAGTTTGAATCCAAGTGTATGTTTAACTTCTCTTTTTTTTAATTGCAGATTCCTAGTAAAATGTCTTGAAAGCAGCAAAAATTCATCTACAGTGAGACAACAGCCGTTGTTGAATAACCTGAGCCGTTACTTGTTGTAGGTAATTTTATATTAATATGTGAATAAGTCATGCATAAACACAGCTGTTGATAAATAATGTTTGCAGAATATTTTCTTCGTGGATTTCTGTTATGGGCTGGGGCATGTGTGATATGAGTGAAATAACCTTAAGCATTGCCTTAAACCCCAAGGCATTTTAAAAGTCTAAACTGTTTATCAGCAAATTTTATTTTGTGTTTATCCCTCATTTGTTTACTCTTATTTCACCCGCATGCATTTATTGAATCCTTGGATAGTATTGCAACAAGCAGCTGTTGATATCATAAACTTGAAGACTCGTGCATTAAAATATTCATGAAATTATCTCCTTGTCTGTTTTAGATTGTGGAAATTAAGAGCTTGGGAGACAGTGGTCTGCATTACCATTATTCTTACAATTGATCCAGGGCGTGACATCTATTTTGTAGTTAGATGCTCACTAGGCAACACGTTAATAACGCATTTGGACCTATATACACGAATACTAAAATGCGGTGTGGACAACACATGAAAAAACATTCTCGTTGATAAGTTGACTTTACATAATCCGATACATGTATGTTCAGTCTTCGATTGAATGTCCGAAGCAGACAAAGACACTTTGGGCGTTACCATCTAGTTTAATCCCAACTCTCGGATGTCAGTTAAGGAGGAAAAATGGATCTAACAGTGAACGCCCTCTGACAGTACCTTGGGAAGTCGTCCAATTAAACAATTATCTATCAGACTATATAACACTGTTAAAACTGCGCCAGGAAAGACTACTGGAATACTACAGACCTGACAAACACTACAATGGAGGTTTTTCTCAGGTTTGTCTAAACACCATCAACTCTCATTCAGCATCGGCACACAATATAAGACTGATAAGATTGCAGCCTTTGTTGATTGATATTGAACTGCGAATCCCAGTTAAGGACAAAAGTACACAACACGAGACATGCTAACAACTTTGTTAGAATTACACCCCAACTATATGCATTCTCAATTACTTGTTCACATGCAGGAAATAGTATCATATATGCCACTTAAAATTGGTCGCTTTGTCGATATACGATATAAAGAGAAATTGAAGGTTTGATGATGAATAATTAAATTCTATTTAAACTTTTTTTAAGGTCGAAAATTTAGTAAAAACAACACAACATTAGCCAAAATCTATTGATCCGACACACATACAGATAAAACTGAAAAAATAGTAATCATTTCAACCCAGTCGTATAGAAGATTATAAATATATCTAAGTCTGCAGTAAACAATTTGGAAATATTTACTAAAATGTATATATACATGTATATATTTTGTTCTTCTTGTACGCTATGATAGGTCTCTGTGATAGAGGCTTAGTCATTTTTGGTACGGTTTTGATTATATGCAAACACATTTTAGTTGACTGTAAGCCTCTGTAGCTCAGTCGGTAAGAGCGCTGGCTCTGCTAGCCAGACAAGAGTTCGAATCCGGTTGAAGGCAAGCTAAATTTTCTCTACATTTATACAAAAATATATTATATGCATTTTTATCTGTATATATTTGTTATTAGAATAATTTTAAGAAGGTTAATATATAAAATATAATAATTATAATTTAATTAAATAAATGAATAAGTAAATAAACAAGAGAAAAAATCTTTTAAAACTACACACTCAGCAAGGAAACTGTGATTCACAAAAACATGTAATATGAATTGTATGAATGAGAAAAACTTATGTCCATTCAGACTATTTCTCAAATTTTAAATCTTTAGTATTAACCACTGTATTTGGCGATTTTTCAGTTTCCTCCAAAGTACAAATAAAATCTGCCCACGACAGTCTATTATGCAATATTTAATTAGAACTGACAAAACTCTATACATGTATCTCTGAACAAACTGAGATAATCTTGTTTCGTTCAAAGAAACTCTCTCAATATTCATACATATTATACATCAAAAGAGTTTATCTGATATATCTGTGTAGCACGAGCTTCCCCTGCGAAAGTTATTCTGCTGTCGTTCTTAAATAATGTACGTACTCCTGTTATGAAAGTATATGAGTTGATTAACCATGTTGCACGACATACCCTAATGCCACACGCCTACTTATACAAGCATGTATTACTGTCTCGTTTTTTAACCAATGATATAATGATTTTCTTATAATTATATAACAAGGTCTATGTATCAATCCATTATTTATATTATAGATTTTAACCAGGTGTTTCAATTCAAGTTTCTTTTAGTGGAAAACGACGAATTCTACAACAAATTTACCGTTAGTTTAATTAACACCTCGCTATGGTCTATAATTTGAGTGTGACATTGTTTTTTGTTTTCAAGGGTTCGTCTGCTACGCTTTAATAGGACCATGTAGGACAGGTCTAAGGCTTTTAGGTACACGGTTTTGATATTCCTGTAAAACAATCAAAGTTATTTCCGGATCTCGGATGTCAGCTAAGGAGAGAAAGCGGATTTAACATTTAACGCCCTCTTACAGTGCCTTGGGAAGTTGTATAATTAAACAATTATCTATCAGACTACATAACACTGTTTGAAGTACACCCAGGAAAGACCACTGGAATATTACTGTACACCTGACAAACACAATATGAATGTTTTATTATGCCTGAAAAGTTATCCGACACAGGATGGATATTTGCCTGAACAAGAGTTTTTTTCCTATTGGACGCAATATTTGGTCTCCCTGATAGAAGTTTAAGCCTAGTTTTCTTAAAAAAGAAGCAAATATATCTTAATTTATGTTTCGGTTGAATGTTTTTATCTGAAAAGTATTTTAGAATCAAATTCTTGAATCCAGTGAATACACTATTCTGGATTAAATAAATCAAATAAAAAAGACAGTTCCATGCTTATAATAAAACGAACCATGCTTATTAACAAGATGTAAAATGAGTAGATAGAGTTGTTAATGATGACGTACACTGGTGTCTATAATTGGGTAGAATAGTTGGATGCTCTATGCCCGGCATGTGTTTTCATCTACGTGATATAAGCAATTCTTTTGTGTTTGTTGGTTATGGAGATTGTAATGTTTGAGTAAGATAGCCAATACCAATTTAGACTACTATTTGCTCTCCAAAACATAATGTAGCAATTAACTGTAAACATAATGTTCTGTGGCCATGTGCCATTAAAAACAGCAAAGTGGCCAGTGCTGGGTTATTTGCTGAGTAAAATATGTTATATTGATTAATTTGTAGATATGTTGGTTGTGGTGTCTTTATTGTTCTTAAATAGGCTTGACACATCGACAATGTTCAGTTCAGTTGAGTTTATTTCAGAAATGGGCCGTATAACCCTACTCCCATCACATACATGTATACATAATATACAGCAATTGTTCAAGATGGCTTTTTAATGCCTACAGGTGTATGTTTTTACAATCAAGCTATAATACAGATGTCTGTGATCTCAAAGATAGAGCATCTTTAACGAAATGTCAAGCTTTAGCATATTTTTTGTTGTTTTTATGTTGATTAAAAAATTAAATTTTCTAATATTTGGCCATAAACAAAAATTTCGATCAAAGTGTTTTTTTCTAAGATTTGAGTATAAGTTACAACATTATAAAAAGTGATACTCGTCTTCTATTTTACCAACCTGACACATTTTACATAAACGCTGATCTCTTGGAATGCTATTGTATCTACCAGTTTCAATATTTAGACCATGGTAGCCACATTTAAAGCGTGCAAATGTAGTAAAACATTTATGACTAATACTTGCTGATTTATCAATATATTGCTCCATACCAAAATCTTGTTTGATAATTGAATATAAACTATATCTAGAGGATGCGTTTATAACAGCAAAAAATTATTGAATAAAACAAACTTGCACTGTTCTTATAGTTTGACATATATCTAGAGCAGTCGGGTTTTCATTTCGAATTAAATAGCCATACCCATTACTTTGAAGGACTTTGCTCATTTCATGGCTCCAATTATAAGCTCTTTTGTTGGCTCTAGTCATTAATTGATTAGAATACAATGGATATATTAATGAATGCTTATTACTAACAATTTTAGACCAAAAATTCAAAATTCTATTATAACAATTTACTTTTAAATCAAACCTTCCTAGCTCTCAGTAGATGACAATATTGGGAGCATTTTTTGGTAAACCCAAAACATACTTACAGTTTTGAGTATGGACGGATTCTAAATTATGTATGCCACTGAATCCCCATAATTCACAACCATACAGGAGTACGGGCTTAATCATTTTATCGAGTATTTCTCATTTTGTAATATGACATCCATTTGAGTTGGAATTATTGATTGGCTTTATATTAATTGTATTCCGCCACACGTACAGTTTTTGCTTATCCGGTAGGAAAGCCGATATGTTAGATTTACATTTGTTGTTATTTATCATGAACAGAGAAGTAGGGGTCATACAGAGGTCAGATCCTCCATTTTATTCATTAGTGTGATTACCATCTCTCAACTTGCATGTTAAGCTAAATTCATATAAGGAACCTGTGTGTAGGATACGTAAATATGTGCACATGTATCTATATGACTGCATGTAACATACTTTGTATAATTCATACCTGAACTAAGGTATAGAATACACAGCACGTAAAATGAGTAATCAGATTGGAACACTGAAATAGCTTTTTGCACATACACTATACGATTGATTGATGTCTTTAGTCTCTGTACCTGTTGTCATCCGAATGTTTCGATTCCCGATGGTGGAATGTAAGGTTTTATTTCTGGCAAAATAGACCCGCTTCTTTTAGAGGCATGTACAATAAGCCAACTAGGAGTGTCGAGTGCGCGTGTTACAACCGGGCCCCAAGGAAGATAAACAAAAGCACATGGCTAGGCTTTTGCAATGGTTAATTACGAAACAGACGCTTTGCTTTGATTTTTGGACGTGTGTCGACAGGGAAAAATTGATATATTCGCTTATATGAACTGTATTAAATACAAATAGTGTTTAGATGCTTAGGTAAGCTGTGTACGCAAAAGAGAGGGCTGCCAGTGTGCCATTGAGTGATTATATGTATGTAGGACACAGGAAAACGTTCATCGTCAAGGATATGAATCAAATTTGAACCATCACGTTTAAATTGTAGACGAAGGTGTAAACAAAACTGCCATTACACTTGTTGTAAAATTCGTCGTTTTCCACTCAAAGACACTGGAATTATTACGCCAAGGTAAAATGTATGGTGGACTATTTATGCCATGTTTTATTTATTTATTTTTTGTGGCTAATGATTACCAAATATCAATAAAAATTTAACCCCCGTGAAAGAGAAGCCGTACAAATGTACCGACTAAATTAAATACCATGCACAAAACCATAATAAACATCCAAAAAGATTCATCTGCTTGGAAAGTATTATATATATACATGGTTCATAAACACAAAACCAAATAAATTGCCGAAGTAAGCTTTCGTCTGGTATGTACACTAGACTTTATGAAACTAAAGTTCATTGGAGTAGGAAAGATAGATATATATACTCTGTCAAAAAAAAAACGCATAGGTGAAATGTCACAAGAAAGTGTTGAATTTTTAGGAAATTTCGTTTCTTGTGAACGATGGCCATGGATGATTATGTTTCTCAATGCTTCTGGAATGGGACAACATAACCAACTACACTGAACAAAAAAATAACACACGTTGTGGCGCGTTTCTCTGGAAATTCGTGTTAAGCGACATGAAATATTCAGATTTTGACGAATGCAAATGAAACTTGGGGACAATACTGGGGTGGTGATGGGTATTTAAAGCTGCAATTCTGGCAATGATGTGTCTTTCCCATTTCACTGTACACGAGTTACAACATGCCGAGACTTAACCTTGCGAATCG
>JAVFBZ010179128.1:0-15550 GCA_032466195.1 Katharina tunicata
ACTCCAATTATGATTCTGTCGTTCAAAATATTTATACTGGTAAACTTTGTCAGAGTCTGTAATACTGAAGAATAATACATAAGATACTTATGATGCTAACTGAACAGACCAGTAAGGCGAACTTTAACTAAACTTCCCTGTAATATCAAAGAAATAAATTGGTTTGATTTGATATTTTGTTTTATATGTTTACATCTAACTGCTTCATTATTTGTACAAAAGTAGTAGGCCTATTGGGTAAAATTATTAAGAAAGATGTAAAGATATCAGCATTTGATTTTTCGTTACCGGTACTGAAATAGTGATGCCTTCCAGCCAACAGTGGCTTTAATAACAAATCAACATTAACAGTTATACCTTACCTCCTTTATAGAACAATAATTCGACAACTTTTGAGCTGAGTTAACGAATAGTGGAGGACTATACAGAAAAGCTTATCTTAACTGACACTAGAGTATGTCGACATCTTGTTGATTGGTACACCATATGTTGATTTCATGTGGAATATTTTGTAAACCAAACATTTTCCCAGGTTCGACATTTTCCCCAGCCAAGAGTTTTATTCCGAAGTTCAGGTACAAGAACTGTATATCAAAAGGCATCATTTCATCACTTTATTGATATGTGTATCAAATTTATAAAAATATCTTAAGGGGATGTTATCTTAAGCTCCAGAAACAAATTCCTAGACGTTCGGGCGGAGCGCATTTCTATATGCCCCTACAACCTCCTTGGAGCGGAAGATAAGAAACCCTTGTCATGTCACATTAGGAAACATTACAGGAACAGCGATAGAAATAATTAATGCTACAATTATATTTTTCTTTATCATTTTTTTTTTTTGCCAATAAATCAGTAGGTAAGACCATGGAGATAAAGCAGAGTGAAAAAGTGAAAAAGACACTGGTCCGGTAAGCCACACCCGCAATCATCTGCGGAGTGGACCTCAGACTCAGTGAAAAAGACACTGGTCCGGTAAGCCACACCCGCAATCATCTGCGGAGTGGACCTCGGGCTCGACACTGTCTCATCGATAAAGAGAAGTTGATGAAAACATTAACATGTACATTCAGTGTTTCGGGTTATTTTTGGCGTATATATGAATATATTGTGTAATAAATATACAATGTTGATATTATGATCAAATAAATGTCCATATATATTTGCTCTCGTATACCCTCGTCAGGAGCCAACGACTGTATAGATAAATCATTTTATCTAGTACAGGAGTTTGATTAAACCGTTGTTAAACATAGTTCAATTAGATCTTGAACTTCTGGAGTATTTCCCACAGCCTTTGTCTCTTGCGTATGTTGTGAGAGGCTAGCTAGGGAATGTTTTACCGACATAGGAGATCAGATTTGATTTTAGTGGCACAGCCTTCATTATTCGAGTTTCTGCAACCTCGTATAAGAAGTCTGGATTTGAATAGTGCCGATTTCTGCTAGAAATCATATAAGTTGTTACAGTATTACTGATTCGAGTGGTTTCTCCACTAAAACGCATGGGTACAAGATAAATGGTAATCTCATAATGTCGGGAATATATTCTCGGTGAAACCGATTTCCTATATAAAAGCTGCTATACCTCCATGAGACTGACATACGGACGTATTAAAAGTGAAAATAAATTAAAATGGCAGCATCAATTATATTGAATTCATACGACATAAAGGAATGCAAGACAATGTGTACATTCTTGTAAAATTTATTACGAAAATAATGGAATTGAGTTTTGAAGATGTTAGGCATGTAACATGAAATAGTGTAACATGAAAAGTTATTCATAAAATGCAAATTCACAACGAACAATATCTCAGACTCATCAGTTAGCCTATCTTTGATATTAGCCAGTTGACGTGAAGCTTATAAGACCAAACAACACTCTAATTTAACAGGTAAATACAAACTATACATGTTCTGTAACAGATTGTGTTTGCTTATATAAAGGAAGTTTAAAACTAATATTTGGTCACTGTTCGGCTGGTAAATCCTGTATAACTCTGGACAGTACAAACATAAGCTGTGACATTTGACCTCACAACGAATTGGCTTCCTGCTCGGAGTGATAAATTAGGGAAATTTCCCGTCAACCTCCAACAGTTGAGAATCAATAAGAAAATAAACATAAGTATGACGAAGGATGCTCTGCAAGAGTACAATGTTCATATTTATATCAAACGTCAACCCAAGAACCTGTCTTGTAAAATCTAATGTAATGTATGGTCCACTGTTTTCAGGTCAAAGAAATCGACCAGTGTTAAATAAAGACAAAAACAATAGCAATTTACAAACTGTCAAAGAATATTTCCCTTAACGAAGGGCAAAACAACCAAATAATTCTACCAAAAAAAAAAAATGACCACTGATCTTAATTATCTCTTGGTCTAGCAATATATCTTATCTATTTTGTTCCCTTCACAAAACCAAAAAATATAAATAAACAACATGCTTTTGTCTATAATATGTCTTTTTAAATATATTATTTAAAAAAAAAAAGAAAGGTTGACTGTATTGACAGGAATATTTACAGTTTGAAATATTTTCATGATCAAGTCTTTCTGACCTAGTTTGTTGATTTGTTTGATTGGGGTTTTAGCCCTACAGCCCCTTCTTCAGATTTAGTTATCTCCCGTGGCGGCCAATGGGTGAAGGACACCACCCTCAACGACACTAACACCACAGCATGGGGCACAGGCCCACCGGTTCAATTACCCCGGTACACCTAAAGTAATTGTATTTCCTATTTATGTGACATGTATACCATTCAATATGGTAGAAGGTTGGATGGCTGAGTGGTTTAGGTGGCCGGCATTTACTGCTGGCGACTCAGTGCTGACTCTGAGGGTTGTGGGTTTGATTCCTGCAAGGGTCTGAGCCTGCAAAAATGTTGCTTTGTTTATCTTAGCATCAAAGTAACAATACCCTAAATCACCTAAATTTCGACCATGAAGTTAATACTTTGGAAGCTATTTTTAGGACTTTACAATAATGTCCGAGAGTCAAACAACAGTTTTACAGTTAAAGGAGAATCTGGGTTTTACAATAAACTTAAATTTGTTTGTTTACATGCTGTAATACTTCTACAACATGGAAAAAGGTGAACATTATGCATGGTCAAAATGATAGGTGATTTACAGTATATTGTTAACTTATATTTAGAAAGTTTCTTCTTTAAAAAATGTTTATATCATAGAACTCTTATCAGACTTTTCTTCATGTATTTACACACTGGACCTAATAAAGAAGATTGTTTGATTGGGGTTTTGTGCTGTACTTATTTCACTCATGGTGGTGTATCAGCCTAATGGGTTAAGGAAACCCACCCCAAAATACACTGGCATCAAACAAAACCCAACATGATGCAAAACAGGACACAATTAATTGGCTTCCTGATGCCTCTTAGGTTAGAGAGCACCAGGGCATAGGAAGCTCAGGCCAACCACCATCAATAAGGAAACAGAAGATTACATGTCGGGTATAACATGAATTAGTGTTTTGGTATGACAAGCACCAAAT
Source organism: Katharina tunicata (assembly GCA_032466195.1). NCBI lineage: Eukaryota > Metazoa > Mollusca > Polyplacophora > Chitonida > Mopaliidae > Katharina > Katharina tunicata. Next base: position 3,519 of record JAVFBZ010179128.1, read on the forward strand.
ATGTAGAAATTGCATGTGCCAAGAAGAAAAGAGGAGACCAGACTTTATAAGAGATTAGAGACAGTGTTATTGAGCTTACATGTTTAACTTTGACATGTTTAAAGTCATGGCTAATGTCAAATTGAACTTTTCTTTAAATATTACAACACCTCAAGATCAAACACAGTGGTACAATATTGAAAAGCATTAACGATGTTTAATAATACACGACTGAAAAGTGGTAAAGATGTAAGGATAGGATCTCCTGATTTCTAGTCAATATAGCACTTCAATCTAGCGAATCATACATAGAGAATATCATAGTGGCCAGGTTTGTAGAGCAGAGAGACCACAGGTTGACTGTCTTCAGGGAACTGGTGACTTATGACTTTATCTCCCTGTCCCCTATCCATGTACTCTATACGAACACCAACACCCATTGAGGACGTCAGTGCTATGATGTGAATATGATCACTCTCCTTTCCCATTGGTTCAACTTCCTAAAAACACAACAAATTTAAAAATATTTGGACAGGGTCTAGTATGGTATAATTCCTGATTGATGAAATATTTATTTATTTCCTTGATGTTGTACTGAAGGAGACTTCAAGACTGTGTTGCTGTATTGCGGAAAACCAGGAAAATTGTTTGTTTGTTTGATTGGTGTTTAACGTCATACTTAAAGGTATTTCATTTATATGACCACGGATTCTCCACTTCTTAATCTACTCAATATGGCGGAAAACCGGGAGGAAACCTCGTAAAAACCGCCCCCACGATTGCCAAAGTCACCTCCTGTGACTCCCTCATATACCTCAGGTCCACTGGGAGACTTGAACCCGTACGGTACATCGAAGGAGGATCTACAGTCAGACGCATTAACCACTGAGCCACGGCGCGGGCCCCGAAAACCAGGAAGAAACATCATAAAAAAAACACCCTGTGGTCTAGACAGGCACCGGAAAACTTTACTTCAGTTTATGTATAAGTATCCTTAAGGTTGACAGAGTGATTCGAACCATGCCAAAACTATACAAAAATGTGTATCGGATGTAATTGACATATAAACTGAAAAAGTAACTTATTAAATGTATGTTTAAGACATGGTGCTAAGGTAGATGAAAAAATCCAAATTACCTGATTACAGAACTCCTTCACAGTTTTCCCACCTTCCATGAAATTTTGAAAGAAATCAAATTCTTTTTGCAAGTGACCAGACACTAATAACCTAGGCGACAAAAAAACAACAACAGTTTAGTCATTTTTTTGCATGATTTTTAAAGTTGTACTCAAAGATACATACTGATGCACAGTTTCCATCGATCTACCTTTTTTTAATTTCCAGGTGTACGTTTTAGACAGACATGTATTTTTATTAATGGGGTATGAGCTAGGAGAGTAACAAATAAACAAAATGGACGAAACCACTACCAACCAAAATAACACATTTTATGGGGTTTATTAAGACAGTCTGCACAAAGATATTTTCTTAAATATTCAAACCATTATAGCAAAATAATTGTTGTTAAATATAAAATCTGTTAAAATAATAGCTGTTAAATGTTGTTACCTGAGGTAGACGACTTGAAAGACCCTGACTGTTACATGTTGTTACCTGAGATAGACGACTAGATAATCTGAAAGACCCTGCTTGTTAAATGTTGTTACCTGAGATAGACGACTAGATAATCTGAAAGACCCTGCTTGTTAAATGTTGTTACCTGAGATTGACGACTAAATAATCTGAAAGACCCTGCTTGTTAAATGTTGTTACCTGAGATAGACGACTAGATAATCTGAAAGACCCTGCTTGTTAAATGTTGTTACCTGAGATTGACGACTAAATAATCTGAAAGACCCTGCTTGTTAAATGTTGTTACCTGAGATTGACGACTAGATAATCTGAAAGACCCTGCTTGTTAAACGTTGTTACCTGAGATAGACGACTAGATAATCTGAAAGACCCTGACTGTTAAATGTTATTACCTAAGATAGACGACTAGATAACCTGAAAGACTCTGGCTGTTAAATGTTGTTACCTGAGATAGACGACTAGATAATCTGAAAGACCCTGGCTGTTAAATGTTATTACCTGAGATAGACGACTAGATAATCTGAAAGACCCTGGCTGTTAAATGTTTCCACCAACTCCTGCAGTGTACAGCTGTTCTCTACCTTCTCCACCACTTCCATAAACTGAAACATTAATCACAGTTACAGCATGTATATTCTGAATACAAAGTCATGGTAGAAAAGCAGGTGGTTGGGCTTGGTGTCTTGGTGTCTTGCTGTGTCTTGGTGCTAGCTGAGCTCAGGACATCAGGAAGCCTACTTGTTTGTGGTGTCCTGCATTTGTCCTGTGTTGTATTGTTTGTTGCCAGTGTCATTGATTTGTTTGTTTGTTTGATTGGTGTTTAACGTCGTACTCAAGAGTATTTCACCTATATGAAGATTTATTATTAATTATTATTAATTTGCGTTCCCGGTGTAAGGTGGAAAACCAAGAAGAAACCTCGTAAAATATACCTATGGTCTACAGCGGGGATTGAACCTATTCCGGGTAAAGTGAAGCGGGATCCGTAGTTCAACGCTCAACCACAGAGCCACTGCGCGGCCCCAAGTGTCATTGAGGGTGGATTCCTCCACCCACTGAACTGGCACTGTGGCACACCATCATATGCCTGAAATAACTTTCAGCCATTTTAATTTGCAAGATTTTGCACAAAATGTGGGAAAAAGCAGACAAATATTTATTCTGAAATCTTAGAGTACAAACAGCTATAACATCAGCTATCTTTATGGACATATACAATTACATGTAACATTGTACTATCCAAAAACAAAATAGTTGTATTAGGCATGAATGCCATGTTACTGTTATGCAAAGATCAACTGATTGAGATTGATTGATTGAGGTTTTACGTTGTACTTAAGGTCATTTTACATGCCTGCCTGAAGTGAAGGAAACCATTCTAAGCGCCGCCGGCAAAGATCAAAAAACATGTACAGGACAAAAAAACGTACACCACAACAAATCGGCCTTCTGATGCGCCTTAGCTCAGAGCACAGGAGGCAACCACACACAATTAAGTGGTATTAATACCTATTTTATTCAAATCTGAATATTTAGTTGGGAAAAAGAACATAAGCAGTTCATGAACAGGAATTGTTGTGGAAGAAAACAATTTCAGGATAATAAACCAGACTGCCTTAAGGTTAAGTTTAACAAAACCTTTTATAATCAAAATACTAGGTAGGATACTAACAGTTTCATGGAAATCATCAATGGTAAATTGCGGGAATCCCAACTCCACCAGGTTATCTCGACTTTTTGTTATCAAATCTTTAAACCTGAGGAAATAAGAAAAATATTTGAAATGACTGCAAAGTGTATAAAATACCTTAATGAGACAAGAAGAAGTGAATAAGTGGCATCCGGCATGATGTATTCTTCCAAGGAGTGTGACACCATCATAATCCCAATTATGTTTCAAATGAGAAATCAGATAATGCTACTAAAATATACCAGAGGAAGATTTGCTGAGACTAATTAAGAAATGACAAAAAATGGTAGTTCGATTCAGACTGATTTGTTTGTTTGTTTGGTTGGTGTTTAATGTTATACTCAAGAGAATTTCACCTACCGTAAATCCGCGACACCAACGACTTTTTGTTGGGCAGTAAGGTCGCTAGAGTCGTATGTTATCTTACAAAAATTGAAAGTGTTTAAGGGGGAACAGGATTATAAATCAAACAATAGTCGAACTACAGGGGATCGATCCCTCTGTGTTTGTCCTCACGGCGAATCAAGATTCAGTCAACCATGACGAACGACCTATATACCTTACGCTTTGAAATCCTGCTGAATTTTGCGCTTGATTTTCGCTATATAAATGTGGGAACAAATGGATATCATGTACATTGCGGATAAAGTTTAGGCCTACATAATTTCTAGTCGTGTCGGTAACTAATAATATGAATACTATAGCCGGCAATCTATAGTCTCAAACGTGTGAAGACAGCCCAGCCCCAGTTAGCCTCACATGCAGGGACTCCTGTGGCGCGAGACTATTGATCTTCTCGACAGTGTTTAGAAAGCAATTCCCCACCCCACTTCTGGCGGCTTCTTTGAAGACTTTGAAGAGTTGAGGCATTCTGGCGAGTTTAGCCGAGAAACAACCAGCTTTAGATAGCGCTCGGGAGTCGTCGGAGTCGCGGATTTACAGTATATGACAACTTTGTGTTGCCGGTGTATAATGGAAAACCAATAAGAACCCTCGTCTACCAGTGCTTTATAACCTATGGGTGAGGGACAATTGTTCGCAAATACATTATTAAGAGCTGTTAGATATATGAACAATTTGTATTTCTACAACTTTATTTTGGTTCAAAATTGTGGACAAGTTGCTTTCACTTACCTCTTTAAATCAGATCCATCTTTGAGCAAGGACTCCAAATAAGCAAAACCGAAAGCACGGAAAAAGCAATTTCCATCTCCTCTTGTTCGTCTGTAAAACTGATATCGGCTTTTTAAATCCTGTTTTTGAAAATAAAGGTTTGAATAGAAGGTTAACAATACAGTCGGGCATCATTTGTTTAGATCAGGGACATTTTAATCCCATAATAATGACTTTGACAACTGTTCCATAAGAAAAACTTTTCAGAGATATGCCGTTTTTACTTCTTGTTCGATGCAGTATGATCTGCATTTAATTACGTGTTTGTTTGTTTTAATAGGGTTTTACGCCGTACTTGAAGCAAATTCACGTAACAGCTCAATGTGTGAAGGAAACCACCCTCAACACTGAGCAACAGACAATGACGCCACGGGACAAGGACAAAACTCAAAACAGGACGCCATAACAAATGGGCTTCACAAAGCACCAGGGCACAAGAAGCTCCCCACAACAACTCACATAATACATCTTTCATTAATGTGGTTTGTTATTTTAATAAGCAGTCCAAATCACAAATCACACAGATTTGTTAGGTGGCTTATTTCTCACTGACTTCCACATTCATGTGACCCCTTAAAAGAGCAGTTTGTTTTGTTTTCTTTCCATTTTTGTTTGTTCAACAAATATATACATTACATCAATGTGACTTTTAAACGAAAGGCGTAAACAAAATTTGTGTGGCGGCATAATTTTATAAAACAGAAATATCAAAATCCAACAGAAATATAATAATCATCTCACTTCAATTTTCTTTTGGTATATTTTATCTTCTTCCATGTACTCCTTGGTGAGTTGATCAAATGAAAGCCGGTCACTAACTAAAGGTTGTTCATCTGCAATCTGTAATATGATAATATATGCATATAACATGCATTAAGAACTGGCAAATAAAATTCCAAAATATCACAACAAATGACATCTCAAATGCAGAGAAATCCGCTTGGCTCAGATGGTGAGACCTTTTGGTTTTTGTGGATTTTTGAGAATGACGGACAGTAAAAACAAAAGCTAGACACATAAGGCTTTTTGTCAACTTTGCCCGATAAAGTGCACACAAACAAGCATAAAACTGTGCCTCATTAGTTGAATCACGCGGTGAACAGAACTGCCCTTGAAAGCGCTCCCTTACTTTTTTACTTTTATTTAAAACAGAAAGGACAACAAAAACACAAGCATGTTTGACCAGAAGTCTGATGCAATAGAAGAGGACAAACAAATTTCTCAGCTTAAAGGTAGCTGACCTGTTCTGTCTGTGTGAAGTAAGCAGTTAGTCCAGAGCACAGATTTCTAGGCAAGGAATGTTTGCCTTTTCTTAGTTACCCATAAAAAATGTAGAAATATGCTGAAAGTTGGTGGGAAATAGCTTTTACCAAAGTGAAAATGTAACAAAGAATTTGAAATTCCTGGTACCAATTATGTTTGTTGTGACACTTATTTGGACGTTTTAGAGATGTTTAAGATGCTTGTTAAAAATGTAGAAAAAGACATGTGGGTAGATCTCAGAAGTTAGTTTTTGCCCGACAGAAAATAGCTCAAAAATTATCATCTGAGCTCCTCGGAATAGGAAATATTTGACAAGCACCTTAGGCCTACTCCGCACCACAAGTAAACTCAAATAATACTACCTGCTTCTCAATTTGCCTCTGTTGAAACATGGTGGCCTCATCATAGTTTTTCTCTAAAACAGACAAAGAAAGAAAACACTTCATAATCTCAGATATTTATTTAAAAAGAAACATGTTCTTCATCCATTTCTTCGATGACCCCAGTGTCTTTTTTAAAAAATAACTACTGAATCAAGAAAAAAGAAAATACCATAATAAAAGTGCTGACAGCAAGCCTTTCTTTCTTTAACAAATCGCGCAACAGATTTCGGAGAAAAAATACGACATTTTATAGCATATGGACAATTAACTATAGTAGGCTATGACATGATCAACAAGACGAATTTACCCTCAACCTGGTAATCATTATTAAGTGTCCAGTGGGCCGTTATTATTTACAGCACTTCAATTGCCAGATTTACATTGTGAACTCATTGATCCTTCTCCGAGCCTACATAAATTATATATATTTATATTCAAGACAACGTGGTTTTACCAGGATCATAACTGAAATCGACGGCATCTGTCGTTTCAGCTTCCATTCTGAAAAGTTATTCGCCAAGGATCAGATTTGTGTTGCGGAATACAAGAGGTGGATTAAACGGGACATGCGCACATGTCACTCTCCAAAATTGTAAACAAAGACGGTTTTGTGATAAATTGGGTTTGGTTCTTCAATGTTCAAACTGCATGATAACCATATAAGAGGTACAAACTGAAGTAGACACAAATGCCCTACTTGAAACAGAACGCCAATCAGAGAACGACTGGCTTAGAAAATATTGTTTCAAGACTTTTGGTACAATAATAGAGGTATAAATTAACAGATCGTGTTTCACTATGGTAGTAGGCCTACACTGAAGGACGTATCACATTTGGACCCTGACTGTAATGCTACGCAACAATTGAAGAGGGAATATTTCAAGTTTGCTCAAATTTCCACACAATTATGTGGATCAGTTTTCTCTAAACTAGGCAAACGTTACACACAACTTTTTTTTTTTACTAGACTTAACGCTCAGTAACAGGCCTATGTACACTTTGATTTGATTTGACTGGATTTGCTTTATTCGGCACCAAAATAAAATTCACATCTTTAGGCCTATATATTCAAATTTTGACAACAAGTGCGGGGAATAAAATTCCTAACGGAGCTTTTTCTGTCACTCGTATAGATATCATTATACAAAGACAAACATATGACAGTGCTGAAATGGTGAGATTGGTGATTATAAAGCAGCAATATATTTCTATTTCTATTTCATATGATCTATAACAAAAACAAAATGTGCAGATGACTAGATGACTTAATACTACTTAAAGTAGCCGAGAACATTACCAATATGTTGTTATAGGCCTACTAGTTGCGTGAATTCAAGATGTTACTTTACTTTTAAGCTGTGACAAGGAATTTAGGCTTATAACCAGCCAGCACAATCACGTTGGCCCAACGTCGGCGAAATGTAGTGCTTTGTGTCGGTCTGACTTAGGCAATTTAGTCCGTGTAACACTTGCTTGTTCAATTTTCGTTTTTTGTTTCTTCTGTACAAAAACAAAAAATGAAAAATGAACGTTCAATTTTCAAATTTCGTTTCTTCTAACTGAAGTCGGAAAAAAAAGAATTGGACGTTTCAATTCATGCCTTCCATGTTTTTTGTCTCACTTTCATCAAACTAAAATTCAAAATTGACCTTTCGTTTTTCATTTAACAATATTTTTTTTAAAATTGTGCAAAGTGAAGAATCAAAAGTTACGATCTGCAACACTTGACAGTTGGCACTTTCAATTTTGCGTCAGACAACTTTTGTCGATGATTGCCCTTGTGTAGCCTACATGCGTACTTTGTCGATGATTTCTCATCTGCACATGCGTAATTGATTGAAGCACTTTGCCTCCAGTCAAAATGGAATTGACTTCCAGACATTTTGAATAATAAATTTAAGTGCTATAAATTCACTTCATCATAATTTATTTCCTTTAATATATGGGGATACCCTGATTTATCTTTTTCGCAAATCTAGAAAACGGGTATACACTTCCAGGAAAAAGGGAACAAAAAGTTTTTTTAAAAAGCTAAATAATGCACGTTATGAGTTACTAGGTTCACTTGGTAATCATAAAAATGTTTATATACTTTATATTATACAAAATACACAATAACTTAATTATACAGTTAAACGTATAGCCTATACCTCATATAACCCAGAGATATATTTGATAAATAAACTATATATAAGTATATATTTTTGTATAAATGTAGAGAAAGAAAATTTTGCTTGCCTCCGCCGGGATTCGAACTCGGGTCTCTATAAATACATTTATCTTGATTTCCACCATCATCTGCAACGCTTTGAATGCAAAAGATAGTTTGCTGAATTTAAAGGGATCAACCGACAGTCAACTCTATTCCAGATTTGTTTTTATTTAGTCTTGGAACTAACTTTGTGGACTTATTTATTTATTTGTGGATTTATTTATTTATTTGTGGATTTATTTATTAAATAGTGTTTAACGTAGTATACAGATATAAACATAGACCAGGATATAAACAGAGGGGTTTCTTCATCGAGAAACAAACTAAAAATGTCTATCATTTGGCAGATGTTTTAAACTGTGATTCGGAAAATGTGGTTTACCTCATTAATTGTAAAAAGCGTCTGAAACAGTATGTTGGAGAAACAAAAAATCCTCTTAGGCTTAGAGCCAACAAACATTTGAGTTCAATCAGATTACAGGTGATTACCTGCCCAATAGGTGAACATTTCTCCCTTCCTGGCCATTCGATCATAGATCATTTTAATATCATGCCGATTGAAAAAAAACTCCTGTTTTTTCCTTCTGAAGAGGAAACCAAACAGAAACGCTCGGAGAGAGAAACTTATTGGATTAAAACACTTCAAACGTTGTATCCATTGGGTTTCAACCTTGAACCAGGTAAAGGCTCCAGGGTAGACATTATTCCTTTTGTACTAAAATATGACCGGCTTAGCACCAGGTTTGAAAGTCTCCTAATACAAGAATATCAAAACCTTGTACCTAAAATGGCTAATCCTCTATCACAGAGACCTATCATACCTTACAAGAAGAACAAATCTCGCAAGGACCTCTTGGTTAAGACAAAACTCCCTTCTGTATCAGATAACTGCTCTCATCTTTATTTGGAAGACTAATGGGTTTACTACTAACTCTTAACGATACATTTTCAGGTTGTGCTTATTTTAACCCATACCTATTACCTAATATCTATATCTGTTACATATTCATCTTCACAATGTACATGTTACATGTATTGCCTTTTCTCGAGATGCGCCTAAAGTTTATCCAGAACAACTCGAGATTCAGGTCTATCTAGAAACTTGTCTCCGAGAATTTATCTAGAACATGAGATTATTTATCGGCTTTAAATAGTCGATAGCCCTGTGCCAGTGTGATTACTCTTTAAAAATATATATATATGTGGAGTATTCCGATAGCTGCGGAGATAGCGGAGTGGTTTTTATGAGGTTTCATGCAGATTTCCAGCAAACAACGGCTTCTCAAATTTAAGTCATCATATATATAAGCGAAAAAAACCCGACTACAACGTTAAACACTCCAGAACTAAATAAAAACAAATCTGGAATATAGTTTGACTGTCGATTGATCCCTTTAAATTCAGTAAACTATCTTTTGCAGCCAAAGCGTTGGTGGTGATAGTTAAAATCAAGATAAATGTATTTTTGTACTTATATATAGTTTATTTATCACATATTGATCTGGGTGATACGAGTCACAGGCAATATGTTTTCATTATATAATAACTTAATTATTCAGTTAAAGTAAACATTATTATGATTACCAAGTACTCATAACGTGCAATTGCATTAATTTGCTTGTAAGACTTTTTGTTCGCTTTTTTTTTTGGAAGTGTATACCAGTGTATACCCGTTTTCTAGATTTGCGAAAAAGATAAATCAGGGTATGAAATGAGACAGAAGAAACGAAAGGCACGAATCGAAAAGTCGAATTTTCAATTTTCCGACTTCAGTTAGAAGAAACGAAAATTGAAAACGTTCATTTTGTGTTAGTGTGCAGAAGAAACAAAAAACGAGAAATGAACTATCAAGTGTTACGCGGACCTAAACACCATCATCAAAAATATTCTGACCGTCTGGCTAAGGGCAGTTGTTCCAGATTATATTCATGCTGTCATACTTAGTACTGAAGGAACATTATCTTTCCAACACTGATAACAATTATGTGACGTCACATTTTGGGTTGTGTAAAGCGGCGTTTCCATTTGTACGGATGCGGATGCGGAATCGGATACGGCTGCGGATAATTTTGCTTTGTTTGTCCATTAATCCGATTTTCCGTATGCAGAAACTGAAATTGCATTGGAGGCATACGGTTCCGCATACGGAAAACGTACCGACCGCTACATGATCCGGTCGAAGATTGCCACATCCGTGTCCGCATCCGGACAAATGGAAACCCTCTCTATATTAACAGTTAGCGCGATTTTGTCCGTATCCGCATCCGCATCCGTGTCCGTACAAATGGAAACGCCGCTTTAGAGTCGCCGTCTTCTGTTGGAATATACCGCCGTCTAACTCAAGAACTGTGTGCCATGTTAAAACAGTGTAATTCCCGCATCGTACAGGGCAATGCAGAGTTTTTTGGTAGTTTTTATCAAAATATTACATATGAAGTAATTTCTGTTTGTGAAAAACACTCTATGTGGCAATAATTTCAAAGCATAAGTCAAGTAATTGCATGAAATATTCGAATTTGGCTGGCATCTTGCTACCATCGTTGACAAATAAAATAAGCTTTCACATATTACTAATGCGCGAGGTGCTCTTTTTTTATATACAAAATTAATATCTCTATAAGTTCAATTTTACCAAACAGAATTGAAAATCATTTCATTGGACAAGTTAAAACCAAGAAGTGCTGTTCTGTATCGCTATAGATGAATTACGTATACAGAACCCTGCGGGACTGCATCTCTACGTATTCAGAACTCTGCATCTAACCGCCGTCATATAAGTGAAATACTCTCGAGCACGGCATTAAACACGAATCAATCAATCAAACAATTATAAATGTAGCGCGGAAGTTTATTAAAATTGTCAAGCAGAATTAAATTTATTATTTTCTCATAACTATTTAATCAGAGTAATCACAGCTCTCTTTTGTACACCCCAGGCCATGACATATAATGTGTGGGGATGCTTAGATTGCTATCGGTGCCATCTGTACATAGTTATTGTAATTAAGTAATATCTTGTCATGACAGCAGACTCACAACTCCTCCAAACACTATTGGATTTCACTGGTATTGTGCACATTTCATCTGCACGAGATGAAGATGCATGTGAAGATTTCAGTGACATATGTAATGATAAAATCCTTGTTTGTCAGAGGTCCCGGGTTGAATAATGTGTAATGTGTAAATATACTCTGTCAAAAAAGAAACGCATAGGCGAAATATTAATAGAATGATCTTTTTAATATAAAGCGGTATAATTCAGTAATTATTGGGGGTAGCACAGTTAAAGTTGGTACAAGTATGTGGTAATGTTCTCGCTATGGACCGACGGGAGCGGAGGCGTATTCGTCACCGAAAAGCGCCTCAAGTCAGTACCTTGTGTGGCCACCGTGAGCTGCAATCACTGCGGGACACCGCCTTGGCATAGACTGAATGAGTCTTTGAATCCGGGCACATGGAATCCTAACCCATTCTTCATGCAGTGCATGGGACAGTTGCGGAAGAGTCTGAGGCGCTGTGTTACGCTGGCGTAAACGTCTGTCCAGTTCGTCCCAAGGATGCTCAATAGGGTTAAGATCTGGCGATCTTGAAGGCCATGGCAACACATTAATTTTCTCATCCTCTAGGTATTCCACTGTTAACCGTGCCGTATGCGGCCTGACATTGTCCTGCTGAAGGAGTTCTCTCTGTCGATCCATAATGGGAAGCATATGAGGGCGCAGAATTTCATCCCGATAG
>JAVFBZ010179139.1:4370-15549 GCA_032466195.1 Katharina tunicata
TATATATATATATGTATTAACACGTAGAGACATTGGTCGCATATTGATTAAGATCATTCTTTAATATATCGGGAAACATAGTAAAAATATCCTTCATTTAGTGTTTTTGTTATCTTGAGCAAGACAACTCAACCAGTTTTTATATATTCGATGTTGTTTTATGTTGATCTTGTTTTCAAATTAATAGTAATATTCTGAATATCATTTTCAAAAATGTGCTCGCAACTTTTCGTTGTATTCAACATATGCACAGCAGGTCACCATAGTTTCCACAAAAGTTTCAAATTGAGTCAATATGAAGTCAAAAAGTAAATCAGCTTGAGCTTCCTGGGCTTCCGCTGATGAGAAACCGTCTGTCGTCCTATCTTTGAAAATAATACATCCCTCTATAATAAATCAGGATACAATTTGAAATGAATTCCAAGGACGGAGCATTTATCACAAGACAGGCGATAAAGTTGTCACATTGCCCTCCAAAAAGGAAATGAAAGTAGCTAATTGGTTAAGAGAAACCGCGTCCAATGTCATATAATGATATGATGTCAATATTTGAAAGGGTTATGTTTGAATGAAAATAGGTCAACACATATACGCATTATTAGATGATTTATTTGTTTTGAAATTCAATAAGCTTATCTTTGTTTTCATTTTACATCACATTAAACAGTAAAAAAAACTCATACATTGGTTAACCGTTATCTATTAACAATTTACTTGGCTTCCGGTGCAAATCTATGTGTATGTGTATATCGTCTGTCTGTCGTGTTATCTTTTTTTTAAATTCTATCCCTCGACGATAAATAAGGAATTAATTGCTAACAATCGTCAAGGATTGAATATATTTCTCCTGAGAGGGACGAATTTATTAAACTTGTTTACTGAAGATAAGACTTGTATGAAAGACAACTTCTGTTTATTTCACTTGCGACGTTTCCATGGAGGTTCTGACATTGTTTTCAAGTGTAAAAAGCATGCAATAAAACAGTCCAGAATTTATAACAGAAACAAGGATAAAGAAAGCAATTAACTATACATAATAAAATCATAACTATGTGTATAAACAGATAGTTTTGAATATCATAAATATAATAGCAATAACTACATGTAGTCACAACATGACGTAACTAATTCGCCAGTTTCCTTGGAGATATGTCTTTATTAACTGTGGGGGTGCAGAAACCTTGGTCGCGGTTGATTCCTGGTTTGTTGTTAGCACCTACATCAAACTGTAGATGCTAAAATAAACAGAAGTTGGCATCCATACAAGTCTTATGTCCAATGTCATAACCGGCTTCTCAATGCTACCAAAAGAAGTACTATTTGTAAAATCTATGTACTTGTGTATTATTGTACTCTTATAATATGCAACTGTGTTTGTTTCATTTGGGTTGTACGCCGTACTTTAGGTTATTTCACTTATTTGACGGAATGCCGACGAAACACAGAACACAGAGCAACAAATCGGCTTTTTGGTGGCATTTAGCTCGACAGCACCAGGGCACAAGGAGGCTCCCACTTACCCACCCACCTACTATAGAAAGATGCAAGGGTAAACACCACTCACTCTTGAGAATTTGAAAGTGTTTGCGTTTCTGTGTCACTTATATCTTTTCTTCAATCGCAACAAACAAACAAAAACTATTTACGAATATATAAGTACAAATTCATGTGAAAAACACTTTATATATTTTTTTTTTTTCGCAATATAGTTCATGTATGTTAAATACAAATATTTCGTTTTAAGTAACAGATGTTTGATCATGCTAAAGAAACTAAACAGCGGAATAAAATAGCCCATCCTTTATTTGCGTCTTACAATAGCTTTGAATCTATAAAATAACTTGGTGACAAATCTAGAAATAGTATTGACAAATTATGTAGATGGAAACAGAAGTTTGAAATAGGACGTTTTTGACAAAGGTAGCTGATGTGATATTCTAATTCAGCTTTGCATCTAAGTATATACCAAGGATTAAAATTGATGAACGTGATCATTCTTCTGTTTAGCTATTAACATTTAAGTTGTATTTAGTCCATATTTCTGTCTTTTGGTTATGCTATGCAATATTTTGGTTTCTGAATGTTTAACGTCAAATAGCTCGATGAGAATCATTTGTGAACGTAAGCCAGTTCACGTTGCATTATTGTGCAAGTATCAATAGCCGTGTTGGCTGAATAGAATAGCCTTGTTCCATTTGGAATGTAGGGGGCCCGAAAACAGAGCCTTGTAGCACACTACATGACGTAGAAGGCGATTCTGACAAAGCTTCGCCGATACGTACATGTTGTATACGACTTGTTATGGAACTTTTGTATCACGTATTGGCCAAGCCCTCGAAAGCATAGTATGGTTTACGGAGCTTTGGATAATTCTTAAATGTCGGCATGCTGTATTTTCTTGAGCCTCATTAAAAAGATGATACAGCGAACATGCTGCGAAACAAAGTTGAATGATTTGCTCGCAACCCAAATTGATTTGCAGAAACACTTTTGTAATGTTCACGTAGTTCCAAAGCATGGAAGACTCCAACTTTTCATGACTTTTGTCAATGTCTTGCCGAGCTGAAATTGGGCTGTAGTTTTCATAAATGTTTTTCAGACCGGCTTTATAAGTAAGTGTTATCTTTGCAACTTAAAGCGAGTCAGGTACATCTCCATAGAATGGTAAAAGATTTGGAGTCATGAAAAGGGATATATCATTGCGTAAAGGCTTAATTATGGAGGTAGAAGGCCGTCTGTCGCACACGAAAAAGTACATTTCAGTGATTGGACCGTAAACAAAACATCAATCGATGTAACTTGTGAAAAAGTAAATAATTAACCTGCAGAGGGACCAAGATAATCACCAAATTTAGAATCAGTTTATATTTTTTATTTTATACTCTAATTTTGGAAACCATTGTGCTAAAGCATTAGTAAGAATGATCAACTATTTCCTGATTGTCGCCTGTATCCCTTCCCTGAATGTTAAATGAAGATAGGAAATTCGGCTTTCTAAGAAAAACGAATAGGAATGTTGAGCTTGTTTCTGTAGATTCTGTGGGGTTTTTTTTCTTCTACTTTCTTAATTTTGCTCAATCTGATGAATGGGATATTATCTGTAATTTTATCACATTGATGTTGTTATACGGCCGTGGGTTATCTATGGTTTAATTATTACAGGTTTCATTAACTGTAGGAAAAAAATGATTGTAACTTAAATAGAACCTAGTTGAATAGGCCGTCAAGGCTGTATTTGGAGAACGAACGATGTCAGAGTACACGTTACATAAGTTTGATAAGTTGCAATCCATATCTATCGATCTATTGATTAAAATAACTGTGCCAAATATATCAAAAATCGAATAGACCGCTTTTAAGGAGACTATATCGCATAGCCGTGACAAATTAATACTTTAGTAATGTCTCCTCTTTAGGTATTATAGTAGTGGGACCAGTCTATCATACCAGAAATAAAATAATTGGATAAGCACAATGAGAGCTATGAAGGATGTAAAGGGATATATGTATATTGATCTCCCCTCATTTACCTTACGGAATAAATAGGTCAAGAAGATCGCCTTCGACAAACCATGTCTTCTGATTGGATGGGCTAGAATTTATATCAGACAATATGGATGTACGTTTCAATTCAGTAGGCAATAAATCTATCATATTGCACGCTATGATCAACTATGACATATGAGTTGGTTAGCAAGATCGTTTATCAGACAGTATGGATGATACGATAGTCAATAAATTTCTCATATTGTTCGACTAATAGAAGGGATTACGTTTCATTGGAGTTGCACGTCCAGACACCAGCAATGTAAAAAATAACCCGCTTTTATAAAAAAAAAAAAGTTATATAAGCGCGATTATATATCGAACAGCATGGAATGTAAACTGGCATCTGTATCTTGACCTACATCTTTTTAAAAACAGAGAGCAATATTGCTTTTATATTGCCTACTATGATTAAATACGATATCGTTTAATTGGATAAGCGAAATTGTTTATATACTAGTAGAGCTGTAAGTGTACACTGACTTTCTTCCACTATAATGTGCACTTAATCTGACATATTGTCCCCTGAGACTAACGGTGTGAACTAATAGCGTATCAAGAATTATTAACGTTTCAATAACCAAGCTCTTATCTAGGGCGAAATGTCAAATAATCAATATCAAGCACAATGGAAAAATTTGACCGTACGGAGAAAAGATTTTACCAGTTACAAAACCTGATATTCGTTCGCATAACACAATAACTCAATATAGTATGGAGACAAAGGACCACTAAAAACAGTTGATTTATACTGAACAAATATACGATTTATTGTTTGACAAGAAAAGAAATGAAGAAGAAAATGAAATAAGATTGAAAAATAAAAGATTGACCCCCCAACACACACAAAAAAACATTTAAGCACGACGCAAATATACATCAAAGCACAGTTCGACTGTTTTGTTTACTGGTGCCCAGAATTAGACTTGTTCGCAAAAAAACCCCGAATACCGAATTTAGTTTGGTTATGTGAAAGTAGTACGCTCACGACGATGAATGCCATCTGTTATGTTCTAACAGAACCGATTGTCGATTTGTTTTCACACTCTCAAGTTATTATCTGTAATGCGAATGATAATTGAATATCATACATTGATTTATTAATATAGAGATCGCCTGATAAAACACTGTCTGTGACCAGGCAGACCATCAACTCATTATCAGGGCCTTGTCGAGAGATACCGAAAGCTTCATCCTGCAATACAAACACTGCTGAGTAAACCTCTAATTTGATAAACGCTTCTCCTGTTTACCGAGTCAGCAAACTTATCCAAAATCGATGGCGAGTATTATCCTCCATTGAAAATGTCTGTTAGGTATTGTTGTAACAGAACAGCTATATCAACCTAGAGTTTGTCAATTCAATCCACTATGATTATCCTGTTGTTGTTGAGGTTTGGACAAGTTTGTTTGATTTGATTTTATCAAACAAATTTGATTTTTTATTTGATTTTATATTTCACATATATGACAGCGTGCCAGCCCACTGAGTGAAATAAATTATCGTTAACGACATGTGCACCAAACAAGATAACACAGAACATTTACATGACATAAAAAAGACCCGTACCAACGGATCGGCTTCCTGGCAGCTCAGAGAGGACCCAACAACTCGCGGTTAAAATAGTGAAATATCGATTACGATATTACGATAAACATTGTGGTATAATATATTTCTATTTTAGAGGTGAAGACAACAAAAGAACAAAGTCATACTCAAATGATAGACCCTAGCAAGGATTTAATACAACTGCCGTTGCATTTTTTGTAGAATTCGTTGTTTTCCACGGAAAGACACTTGAATTGAAATACCAAGGTAAAATGTATGATGGACTTTTTACGCTATATTTCCTGTAGTGATCATTTCAACAGAGTAACTGTATATTATGGTGTTGTGAATTGTATTTAGCTTTATTCTTTATTTTGTACGGTTTCTCTTTCGCCGGGATTAAATTTTTATAAGATTTTGGTTCCTCTATATATAAAACATGGCATAGCAAGTCCACCATACATTTTACCTTGGTATTTCAATTCAAGTGTCTATCAGTGGAAAACGACGAGTTCTACAAAAAAAAAAGGTAACAGCACTTTATTAACACGCTGTTATGGCCTATAATTTGAGTATGACATAGTGTTTTGTTTTCTTCCTCTTTAATATAAACATTGTGGTGCATTATATTTCTATAATTTTTAAGAGCCCTGTTAGGTTTCCTGTTTGCTTGATTGGTTAGTATTTAACGCCGTGTGCGAAGCTGATTCACTAACATGACGGAGGTTCAAGCGGTGTTTTGAGGTTCCTTCCTGGTTTTCCACCACACAGGGCAAAGTCGTCATATAAGGGAAATACCCAAGAGTACGATGTTGGAGCTGAAATTAATTGCCAGATCATATTACAGAACAACGCAAATGATGCAAAACCAAAAATTTATACAATATATTAAAGACTAATAAATAGTTATTTTAAATAACTTATAAAAAATACATCACGACACTCGATCACAAGGTGTCCCCACTCACGGTCCATATCCGCGCGGCGTCCCTCCCAATCCACCAACATCATCCTTAATGGATTATAAAATTTACATTTCGCTTCTAAATCTAATATTAAACGTTATTGATCAATTTTATTGAAAGTCGATTGCTTTACAATTTGGTATATTGAAATATTGAAGAAAAGAAATGGTTTATTCGCAAAAAATATTGATTTTCTGGAACTTAAGTTTAAGTAAATAGTCGTAATAGGTAGTAAAGCAGCTAAATTAAATCTTACACAAGCATCAAATATTTGTGACAGTTTGCATTAAGATAGTTTTAGTAGGTTACATTAAGACAAAGTCATAAGGATAAAGTCATCAAATATCGTAACGATCAGTTTCAAATATCCGCTTTTCTGTGTAATATATCTTTAAATATGTAACATAATAGGTTTTCAATCATGCTTTCTAGGAGCTGTAGTCTTATGTACTATTTGGCAGGAGATTCCTGGGTTCTCTTAGAGCTAAGGAGCTTGTGGGGGTCGTTGTGGTGATATGTCCTGTATTTCGTGCTGTACAAGTACTGTGGTGTAGGCTACGTCAGATGTGTTACCAGCGCCGTTTACAGTCCCCATCCATCACCGATTGTAATCTGATCACGCAAGATCTCCTATGTCCCGCAAGATAAATCTCTTAGGCCTCGTCGGGACATTTTGAAGAAGTCTGGTACTGCCACCACACTCGTACATTTTAACCATTGTAAAAGGTAAGAGTTTAGGGAGCAGGGTACTACACGAAATATCCTCGTACATAGGATTGGTATTTATTTGTAAACAAACGTCATGAATAAGACATACGGTTTGGGATATATTTCATAGTCAATATAATCTGACAATCAATTTCTAGTGTAATCTTTTTTGGCCAAAAGCAGGCGCAAACATGTCCCGACGAGGCCTCAGAGATCTATCTTGCGGGACATATGAGATCTCGCGTTATGAAATTGTCACCGATTGCTGCCTTTATGCGGTCTTTGGCCGCTTATCCAAGCTGAAACAGCATTACAACAAGCCAATAAAAATTAGGCCACATGTAGCCTACGTCAGATGCTTGGTGTTTATTTGTGCTGAAAACTAAGTCATTTTCTCTGTTAACCATATGACCTATATCGACTTTTGAACTCTGGGCTGGGTTATTCAAAAGTTGAACCAGGTTTAAAAGAACAGTGTATCAAAGAAACTATATTGAGACCTGACGTCATTCAACAATGGTTAGAACTTAAAACTCTTTTGAGCAACCAAGCCCTGGAGACCAGCCACTCACGGTTATTGTTGCGGCGAGACAGTTGTGTTGTTGTCATTACCCCATAATATCTTCACTGGTTGATGTTACGACCATTTAGTAGGGCGCCTTGTTAGACTGGCCCGTGATATCTATGAGACTTATCTTTTTGTTGAATCAACACAAATATTAACCAATCAGGTTTTATTCTGTTGCAGAGCTGACAGATGATTGGTCATGCATCAGGACATAGACGATGACTGTTCGTCAAGTTCCGATTCTCAGTACACTGCTTCCGGTGATGACATCACGATTCTCGACGCATGCGTAGAATGCGACATCGAAGCTTTGCACGTGCTTTTAGAAGATTGTCCTCAATATGAAGAAATCAACGAGATAGATCGCTCAGGAAGGGTGGGTGGCATAATTGTTATTTGATTTATGTTTACCTTATATTGTAAATAATTTCTTCTAATAATTTGTTGACGGCAAACACATTGACTAGTCCGAATTCCTTATGTAATAAATTGTCTAAAAGATATTCTAAAAAGCCACAAGTGGGTGTTGGATGAATATTGAATATTTCGGGTATTTTCAATGTTAAAAAAAAATCATAAGTGATTTACAATTTTGATGTAATGAATAAGCTCTTAAGAGCAGCTTAAGTTATAAGAACACCCAATACTGATCTTGGACTTGTATGACAAGACTCTTTGGGAACGGTTCATGGCAAGGCTCACGGAGACTATGTTACGACGTCTTTCTTGTCCGTTAATGTCCACAATCTTTCTGAGTTTCGAATGGGTTATCTTCTATGAATACATGATGACAATTACTATATGATTGCATATTTGTACATTTCTTTGTTGTATGATTGTTAAAGGTTAAACTGTAGACCATATACTAGTGCCATATATGTGCAAGATTTTTTAAATGTCAAAAGGGGTCTAATGAAATCCAGAGGTTCAAGAACATCACATCTGCGTATCACAATGTCATTTATAGATAGTAGGTCTATCAGTATACGCCTCCACTCCTCAGATTTGACACAGATTTTGGCGTATCTGGAAATTTAAATGTTTCGTTGTCTTCACATATATCATCCAGCTGAAAGTTACAGTTTATCATGTTCTGCCCTTCATGGACAATGAATTTTTTTCTTAGCTCAGTTCACGGGTTTTTATTGTGTTTTTGTCCTGCAATGGTTGGGTATTTTGTGTTAAAAATTAAACCATAGTTAACATATCTGCCAATTGTGTGTAAATTCTGTTTAAGTATTTAATTTTAAAGCCGTTCATATTGCTACATTCCATCACAGTATGTGCTGGTTTCTATAATAATTTACGCTCTTTTGTCAGACGGTTTCTTTGATTGCAGACTGGTTTAAGTCACGCATGCGCCAACGGGTTTACTCCAGCAGTTGAGGCGCTGTCTGAAGTACCGGAAGTCGATGTCAACCAACCAGATACTGAAGGAAATACACCATTGATATTTGCCGCTCAAGCAGGTAGGTACGATATGATGCCTGTATTAAATTGCTTTCACGGTCGGCTTAATCGCGATACAGCGGAAATTAGACTAGGTTCAGCCAGTTCATTTGTAATCGTTTATACGTCTGCAATATACTACTGTTTAAAATATCACGGAAGGAATAACCAGAAATTAAAGAACCTTCGTTAAATATATTTACGTTTTGTTTTGTATAATGTGAAATTTGTACAGAACTGTATTAATGTATTTATTTTGTTTTTATAAATGTGCTTGTTATTTTATGTATTCTAATGTCATATGTGTACATAGGACCTTATTGGAAATCAGTGTTTGTCAATGAATAAGTATACCTGGATAAGTATGGTTTAAGTGCTAAAATATGTAAAAGACACAAAGGAAGATCACGCTCTCTCAATTTAATCTTTCGCCATTCCCTCGTGTTACCTTAGCTGGTTCACGGATGCATACATAATTTTTTAAATTGTGCTTCCTCATTTGATAAAATCTTTAAACAAGCCCTATACAAGTCACTCCATGGTGTCTAATCTGATTAATTATATAAATCTGTCACCATTTATTTGAAGTGTGACTAACAAATTCGGTTTTCCGTTTATGAGGAAGTAGCCACGAATCGCATGGATAAAGTTGTTTTCCTACCATTTTTGTCAGAATTTAGATCTTCTTCTCAAATTGACGGAATCGTCAGTGTTGTGAAAACGCTGTACAAGAAGATCAATTTATTCCCAAGAACTAAAGGTATCACATTTCTTGCAGGTCATACAGATGTTGTAAGGTTGATGTTGAATGCGTTTAAAAGAGTCCGGGTTGATCAAGCAAACAAACTAGGGTTCACTCCCCTTTTAAAAGCCGCCATACAGGGAAGAACATCGTGTGCAAAACTCCTTCTCTTTGCCGGTAAGTTCGTAAAAAATCTGTCTGACATTCGATAGACAAAAAAATACAAGGTATCTTGTTTGTTTAATTTTGACAATTGCTGTTACGTCGTCAATTTGTGTACGCTCCAACGCAGCGGCTGTTGATACATAACATGTATTACAGACCAGTATAGCCACTGCTAAAACAATAGATTACCAACAGAGTTCTCTATTAGACTAGATGACTAGGGCCAAACAAGTTGCGTTTTATCGTGGCGTGTTTGGTTTGCATTTTGTTTACGTGGTATCCAAGGCCAAGGCTCAATGTTCAACAAGTCGCGGGAAATACACAGTTGGTGATTCTAAATAGCATCGTCTACTTACCAAACAAATTGCTTAAAACCTTTTCCGGTGTATTCAAGAACCATCTTATGTATAGTAATACCCGGTACATTGCAGCAAATTATGCGCTCAAACTATTGACACGTTCTCATTTTGGACGTACTAACTAAGCCGGCTCCTATTTATCCCAAAGTTCAGCCTACGTGGAAAAGCTAGATGGTACTTAATGGTTACAAAATGTATTTGGTATAAACTTTGATCTTGACAAATTTTCAACTCCATAAGTTCAAAAACAGTACAAATTTGTTGTTTTACGTTTTCGTCTCATGATACATCAATGCATTCCATTGTTCCGCAATTTTCTCCAATTTTCAGAGTCGTGGCGTAATTGCTCGGGAACTAATCAGTGTTAATATGAAGGTTTAGACGGGATACGGCAGCCGCTATCACAGGCATTTGATTACACAGTCTAGACTAGCGCCTTCTGGTGGCAATCGCAGATAAATTGTCCTTGCTTTATCAGCGGCTATAGTGGTCTGTAGTAAATGTATGTACCAATAGTCGCTGCGTAGAAGCGTACAACTGGTATTAAAGTTTGTTTGTCCTCAATGTTTCTTTGAACAATTTATCACTGAACGTTCACCAGTCGATTCGAACATCTGAAATGATTTTTTATACCAAGCATACACCTGTGATAAAAAGTTTTCTTTCAGCGCACGGTAAACCCAGCTAATGTATAAATACATAATGGAAGGTAATCAGATTTTCCTTTTCAAATCGTGGACTTTCTTAACGTTGACATTCATTGAAAATCTAAGCACGCCAACAGCCGGAAAAAGAAATGTACTCGAATCAATGCCTTATAACTAACTATGAAACATATCAGTTAAGGACAATCAAAAAAATGTATGGTAAAGAGACAAAACATTCTTGAAATTCAGTTGCGCTTGTTCGCAAACATTTGCGTTTGTATTTGATGTATGTCTGCCTTTCGTCTAATTTATAGATATAATCTTTTTGCTATTACCTTATGCTTTTGTGGTGAGAGTCACACAAGGACGAATTGTTTTTGGTCTTTCACATCAAAATTGCACATTGTCCTCTTGCACTGTGGCAGTATCCTGTCTTTTGACTGCCTCTCGTCTGTTTTTGTTGCGAGTGGTTGGCATACAC
>JAVFBZ010179161.1:2042-35688 GCA_032466195.1 Katharina tunicata
TTATCTGTTGTCATGGTGCTAAGTTTATCTGTTGTCATGGTGCTAAGTTTATCTGTTGTCATGGTGCTAAGTTTATCTGTTGTCATGGTGCTAAGTTTATCGGTTGTCATGGTGCTAAGTTTATCTGTTGTCACATTAAAATTTATGAAATATCTTTTTCATTGAGCTTTTAGAGATTTTATTCCAATAAATGTAAATCATCTTATATGCAGTTGGCTTTATACTGTTATCGTTTTTCAACTGTCACATTGAAATTTGTGTAATATCTCTTTCATTGTGCCTTAGGGGATATTTTTTTCAATGAATGTGAATCATCTCATGTGCAGTTTTGCTTGATGTTTATAGCAGTGTCATTATTTTCTGTTTACATAAAGAACATTTTTAATTCATTTTTGTAAACAAAGTACTTGAACTTTTCCTCCTAATTGATGTTTTCCAGGTTACAGTCCTCTACATTTGTCGGTTCAGAGAGGTGATGTCCACGTGACGCGTCTACTCATCGATCACACCGCTGATACAAATGTCCAGGTAACTATCAGAGGACATCTACATGTATCTACCAAATTACCATCGTATCAACATGAGATTTTTTGCTGGCGTATTTGTTGACTTTGGCTTAAAATTCTCTAATTTATTTTGGTATCCACAGAAATTTTGCACTAAAACCAGCAGTGTTTTTTTAAACTGCCTTGATTACTCTGAACAGTGTTTCCATAAAGATGAAGTCCAAACTGATTTGATGCACATTTTGGTACAGATTGGGTGACCTTATGTAAAATTAAATAATAATTTAAGTTATCTGTATTATTAAGCATTTAATAGTTCAAGCAATTTGCATTTATGTTTGAAATCAAGTGATCTATGTGTGGACTGTTATAATCTATTATTTGATTAGCGTCATACCTCAAACTAAATATCAGGACACAGAAAACTCTCACCAACCAAATGCATAGTGCCAGCACTTCCAATTTGGTTGGCAAGAGCTTTCTGTGTCCTGGTGCTTTGAGGTTAGTTTCCTTCACCTATTAGGTCTTCTTTATAAGAAGGTTATTTCACTAACATACATGTATTAGTGAAATAGTCGTAAGTACGGCACAATACCCTTATCAAACAAACAGTAATAAGCTTATATGATGACATGGCATACCTGATGTAAGTAGAAAACATTTATAAAAAAATCTGAAGAAAAATACAAGCAAGCAATCTGGTTAAAAAAAACTGACAATTTCAGTGATCTATGTTAAACTATCAAAACGTCACATATTGTTCTCAGGATGGTAAAAGTGGTCGCACTCCGTTATTCCACGCAGCTGAGAAGAACCTGTTACCTATTGTGGATATGTTACTGAGGGCGGATGCTAAGGTCAATGTGATGAACTATGCTGGGATAACAGCTGTCATGGCCGCCAGTGGGCGTGGCTACAGAGAAGTTGTCACATTACTGATGCAGTATGGAGCAGACACCAGAGGTACTAGCATAGGAGACCTCACATCAAAGGGACCACCAGTTAGGGTAAGATAAACAGATCTTGAATTAAAATTCAATGTTTAACCTCAAATCGGCTAGCTAGGATTAATCAGTTTTTGAATCTTGTAGAACGAAAATTCAATGTTAAACCTCAAATAGGGTAAGATTAAACAGTTTTTGAACGTTTTAGAATGAAAATTCAATTTTAAACCTCAAATAAGGTAAGATAAAACATTTTTAGAAATAAAATTAAAATTTTTATAATAAATTAACTGATTAAAACATGTGTGTATCCAGGCAGATGTTCCAGTGAATTGTTCAGCAGTGAGTTTATGCATGAAAGGTGACTAACACAAGGACACCGGAGTATTACTATTTTCGTCTTTGTTTTAATTTCTTTTTTATTTTATCGATCTGCTTGTTTTTCTTTCAGAATACCACAAGTTTTGCTATACGGCAAACCATGTACTCTCCAAACCCTGGATCAGATGATAGCAATATGTCCGCCAAACAAAAGACAAAAAAACACTCAGCGAAGTCCTGATTGAAAAACACAGAATCATACAATAGTTGAATAGTAAATCAGATATATCCATCATATCACTTTTTCTTTTAAACAGAATAAGAATGGTGATGATAAAGTAATTTAAGTGCCTAATGTTGTGATAATTGGCCAGTTCAAGTAACATAGAATAAGAGAAACTCAAAAGACCGAAGTCATGGTTGTATGGAAAATATATTTTTATATTTTATATAGGATAAAATATCAGGATTTCAATCAACGAAAAAGTGATTATTCAAAAGTTATTGCAGTTCTAAAAGAATTGCGTTAACAGGCTTCGCTGCCATTATGATGTTGCAGATAAACGCATTTCGTTTCAGTACGCATCATTTGACAACTTGAATCACTCCAGGTTTCAAATAACGTCAATTTTGTCCGAACTCATCTGACTTGAAACTTTCTATGAACATTTGGTAAAATTTGATGTTTTTTGCTTTTTTTCGTCAATATAAATAATATTATTAAACATAGAAGTTTGAATACCATTATATTACTTGAATAATATTACGTGAATGGTGGAATTCACAACTCACCCAACGTTTCGCATTGCGTGGGTTATCATTTCCACTATGTACATTGTACTCGAGCAATATTAATGGTATTCAAACTTCACTGTGTAATAGCCTCTTTATTTTATTATCAGGAGTTAAACATACACCAATATGCTTTGTTGATGATAACATAGTAAAGCAGAATTATATTATTTATACAAAGTTGACTTCTGTGTTCAGAGTCTGGTAGTTTAATTTATTCTAGGTGACCTATGTCTGCAGCATCAGACTGGCTTAACCAATAAAGTGTGTAGGGTTTCCTGACGGGCCCCAGTAGTATGTATTGATTGTCCTTTACTTTGAAAATAATATCAATCTGTGAGTTAGATTTTCATTTTCATTGCGTGACTTTCTTGGCAGGTTTCACAAACTTATAAGCACACAGTTCTGAAGGCATTGTGTCGCCACGACAACTTCGTGTTGGAAATGTCGCAAAGGCAATTGTGAAGCTGGACCCTATATGTTATATGTTTGTGGACTATTTAATCTCGTTTGACTGGGTTTTTTAAAATAAGTTTTCCTAGTAGAAAATTTTTAAATCGAGTCCATTGCACGATCTCCATAGAGCCATATGGGAATAAGTTATAAAGCTCTCAGCAGGATTGCCTTTTTTTGTTCACTCAGTTATTCTGTTATCTTGTGACAGGATGTACAGTAGTTGACTTTTTGTGCACATGATATGCTTAATAATAAATTGAATTTCATGAATATGTAAAAAAGGGCCTTTGATTGGCTGTTCAGTATGTTCTAAAATTCCAAACATGATATCTGTCTAAAACATGATATTATTTCATAATATTAATGGCCTTTTAAGCTCCATCTTTCATTCAATTAATGAGGTTCATTCAATCATTAGTCTCCATACAGCTTGAATATCCATGCTGTTCAGCTATTGAAGACCACTTACAAAGGGAGACTACTGCTATAGTTTTTTTCAGTGAACACAAATTTTAGTATAAGACCAGTGGTTGTTTCCCTTTGATCTTCTGTTAATGTCCATACATGTACTTTAATAATCCAGCTTATTGAATTGGTGTGGCCTAAATCAACAAATAGCCATCTACGCATAATGTGCCAGTTTTATAGTGCTCATCCTGTTGTTTTTGTTTTCCTTTTTTTTAACGCAATTATTTCAGTAGTTCAACATTTTATAACTTGTGTTGTAGTTTATTATTCGACATGATACGTGCAACCTGTAAACATGTAGTCCTGCACAAATAAGAACTCAAACCTGGGATTTTAGATACCGGCTAATGACAATTCAGCACTCATGTAAAAGATTAAGTTGAATTTGTTTTTACTGGTAGGCCTACTTTAATATTCCATTGAAATGTTTTGATAAAAGATTTCATAATTAAAGACACAAGGTGTCCTTTGTGAAAATAATGCCAACATTATCCAGCTGCCAATACTTATGATTAAATACATGTATGTTATTCTGTATGGCATGTCTATTTGAAAAATACTTATATATTCATACTTGTATAAATAAACTACTCCTAATTATTATATGTATAAAGATGTACATATTTACATGTAATACTTTTGTAAATATATTGACATCTCTTGTTGGGGTGTTATACTTGTTATACTTATGCTATACTCCAGATGAAGGGCATCTGGCCACTTCATGATGTGGTACATTGTATATGTAAAGACTTGGATTGTAACATCAGTTATTTTATAGGTACCGTCCATGTCTCTTATTCCTTGTTCATATAATTGTTTACATATGAATATATGTTGACATGCATTGTCAGACTAAGCTGCATTTGTACATCAAAAAAGAATTGTCAGGTTTTATGTTGACATACAGAATTACATATGCATGTGGGCCAGGTTTTGAAATATTAAGACGAATGTTTTTTGAAATTATGTAGTCCACATTTTTTATGAAAGATTGACATGTAAAACTCATAACGCTGTCAGCTATGCACACTATTAACATTCTATCTCCTGAAAAGTGCATTGTTTCCTTTTACCTCTTCCACCAGTTGCTGCAAGCTGTAGCGAGTTTAATCCTGGTAGATGATGTTATTATTGAAGACCAATTTCAAAGATCACAGATTTTGCATTTTGAAGTCGGTTAAAACAAAAATGTTTTGTTTAAATCCACCCAGGTATTTATATAGTCAATGCTTGCTTAACTTTTCAGAATGTATTTTTTTCTGGTTTGGCCGCGATTTTTGGACAAAGGTGATTTGCTCTTGCAGCAAGTAAGAAGACGTAAAACAGATCTTGTCTGTGGTGTATGTTTTGTGATGTATCAAACTTCTTTTCTTTTTCATAAAGCAGCATGTGACAAATGATTCGTTCTGTGGTTCTCACGTTCAACAGGTGTACACATGCAAAATATTATTATGAATTTAGTCCAAAATAAAATAAGTGCGTTAAATGACAGCTTAAGACTGAACCAGATTACCAAAATACAATCGAGTTACATAGGGGTTTCTGGCGACAGCTCCACCATCTTTTCTGGCAATTGTTATTTTACGTTTGCCCTGCCATATGAAAATCATTAATCATTGATCCTTGCCTGATAAATGTAGTATGATGGTTGATTATCCAAGTATTGCTCATTGATCTTTCATCATGTATGATTTCTATACAGTTTAACAGACACATGGTGGATGGTTGGGTGAGAGCCTCCTGTGAACTGGTGCTGTCTGAGCTAAGCTAATGATGAGCATAATTATTGATTAATGTTACTGTAATTATGAGTGAGACATAAAACACCAATCAACCAATCTGTAATTATGACAAAAAAATCAAATTAAGAACTGTAGAAACAGTGCTAGTTTATTTGAAACCTGAAGTCTGTGTGTACAACTAACGACAACCTAATAGTATGTGGTGTAGTCGTATTAATGTGATGGAAAGGGAAAACACTTTGCTTTAAATATATCGTGTTGATGAAGTGTTAACTCTTGAAAAATACAGCCAGAGAATCTTTTTGGTATTTGGTATTTTTGCTGATTTAAAATTGCAGTTTTTTTATGGGACCAAATGTACCTTCAGATGATTAATTTCATTCTGACTGACACAAAGTTGCAATTTTTTTTCTGCAGAAGTGTTTTTCATTATGTAAGCTTACATATCATACTTTCTAGTTCCAAGTATCTTCATAGATAGTATCATACTCGATTTCACGGCAACATTAGACATAATTGTGTAAACTTAATGCTTTCTGAAAGTGGTGCTTATAAAACGTTTAGCAACCTGTGCATTTTAAATGTCAATGAAAGTAATTATTTCATTGTAGATTTATTTACATAGTATTTATTGGGAGAATGAAAGTTAGAATTACATAAAATATATCATAGAGTTACATGTATGTTCAGTCTCGTTCATACATTGACTTGTAAATATTTGGTAGTGCGGGAATCTTCTTCCAGCAAAAGCGACTCCCCTTTATAGCCTTTATCTTCTCATATGTTATAAAACTGAATTCTTGTTAGAGATTACAATCAGGTTTGAATTTCTTTTTGAAGTTTTGTTTCAATTGTTTTTGTTGTATTAGTTATTAAAGAGTGTAAAGTGATGCGGAATAGTTTTTCACAGTGTAACCAACCTTGTTATTTTTATTAAAGAGTGTAAAATGATGTGGAATAGTTTACACAGTGTAACCAACCTTGTTATTTGTATTAAAGAGAACTGAACTTTTTCATACGTGATTTAAAATAAAAGAAATAAACTCACATAATACAAGCACCAAATGGTTGTTCATTTATTCCCCAAAATTCAGAAATAAGCACAAAGAAAAGACTTTTGAAACCATAAATCAACAGATAGCGTCCACCCAGGACAGTCTCCTCAAGATTATGGGGAATGGGTTCAAATCGCCCTGTTAACCTTAGAGAACAAGGAAATTTTACAGTCGCTATGGACATCCCCTGGTTGATTTTATAAGGTTTCTCCTTGACTTTCCACTGTTCACCAGCAACGCAAAATCGTCAGTTGGGTGTATGCAACAAATTAATAAATCAATGTTATGGGAAAGCCAGTGTAATCAGTATCAATATATTACCCAATAAAATACACACGTTCAATATTCATTTAAAGTAGTCTGAAATTGTACTGGATTATTTCACTTAATCAATGGTATTCTACAATAGAATACAGTATTTTACACAGTGGAGAACTTTGTGTGCCCACCAGATCATACATTGACAATATCAAAAACAATGTGATTTTTTATTTATTTACCGCAGACGTTTATTACATTTTTGCATGTTATTGAAATAGACTGTCCTCAGACAGGCTGTTATGATACATGTGATTCCATTGCACTTGGCATTTATCTGCAAATAGGTTATTAGCATGTCATAGGGGAATAACTTAATAGACAATTTAAAATTTATGAAATAAATACAATGCACAGGAGATACTAAATCTGCATTTACGTTGTTACATGGATCACGGCTTACTAATGATACTGTATCATTTAGCGAAGAAACAAAGTTATGCCTGGCTAAGAATGTTACATTTTGTTCAACACAAGTATAAAATAAACATACCAAGAAACATTTGTAAATTCATCTATACAAATTCTTTTGAATTACAAACATGTGTTTAAAGAAATACCAAAATTCACTTAACTGAGCAATTCTGTGGAAATGAGAGTTTTAACAAACCTTGTCTAACTTGGTAAGCTTATTACTTACTAATGAATAAATCCAGACACACAGCTTATGAAAGACGCTGCATTTTGATATCAACAACAAGCAACATATTCTTCATCAAAATTTAAACAGAGTTGTTGAATTTCAGAAGATAAACTTTATTAATCTAAAACATTGTTAAATAGGACAAAATATATTTGTCAAAAATCATGTAAAAACCAAATACTCTTACCGCTATATATTGAATTCCAAAAGTAATAACTTAAAAAATCTCTCTACTGAATAAAATACTACCTTTACCAAAACAAACTTGATCCAGTTATACATGTATTTATTTGTTCACTGATACACCTGTATCTTAAGAACACTAAGGCAATAATCTCCAATTCGGCCTCTGTCCTCTTAACAGATTATTTAACATTGAAACAACAGTAATATATGGGTTGAAAGATTAGATTGTAAGAATAGATGACTGATTGGGGTTTTACGCCGTACTTAAGGTTATTTCGCTCATACGAAGGCGCGCCAGCCCAATCGATGAAGGAGTATGAAGCTGGCAACACAGAAGACGCCACAATGTACATGTATGTACAGGATGAAATCGGGACAACAAATCCTGATGCCCTTTAGCTCAGAGAGCACCAGGGCACAGGAGGCTCCCAGCCTACCACCCTCGATAGTAGAATGAGAAAGGAACAGCATAATGGAATGTGCAGCATATACACCAGTAATATCGGTCAGGTATGAGAGATAACTCTTTCCAAACTTAACGTCATAATTACTCCATAAGATATAGGTCTGACATTGCTAAATGATAAAACAGACAAATTAAATGTTTTAATTTAAGTGTTTTACAAAATAATTTAAGTAAGTTTGCTGGTAATAATAAACATGTACTTATTAAACTTGAAAAAGGTGAATTTATCAAAATATCATCATTTAGCAGCGTCAGGTTATTATATATATATATATATACATATGGAATATACACTAGTAATTTAATGAAGTAGCGGAGATGAAACAAAGGCTGTTAAGTCAGTCTCCGCGTCCTGCACGATTACTCTCTGTGTGTATGGTCAACTGTCCGGCAAGTTGACCACACCATAACACAGAGAATGGTTAACCTCATCCCCCTCCAGTACGGCGTGTGGGCGGGCGATAACTACCTCCCCCTGCTCCCATTAATGGATTGAAATCTGAAACAAACACACAAATATTAGAACAAAATATCACAACAAACTAAAAGAACTGATAAAAGAAATTATTTTTAAACACTAACATATATGTCTATCACGAAAAACATTTTGATGGGCAACTAATTTCCATAATTAAGGAAAAGCGTTACATGAACATAAAGATATGAACATTGTGTATGAGTTTAAAAGTGATATATTAAATGGTAACAGATATGGTTGGGATAAAAAAAGATAAACTCATAATGCTAAATTGCAATTGGTATAGATCAAACAGAAACAAATTGACTGACAGTCACAAGTAATTTGCTTAAATAAGTGGAAAGGTGCATAACTTTTGTAAAAGATTTTTCTACAAGTACACTAGCACAAGTAGAAGAAAATAGTATGCAAGTTTAAAAAAGGCTAACTTAAATAGCAACCAAGATACAGCCTGGGCAACTTCCAAAACGGGACAGACGGCCATACAGAGAGAAAAAGAACAGCCTACAGTGTACATGTATATGCCACCCACTTAAAGGACAAGTCCATTGATTTTCGACCAGATTTTACTATTTTCCATGTGTAATTTTAAAGATATATGCTCGTATTTTATTGGCCCCAGTCAGCACAACAAAGAACGAGCTATTTTTAATATCAATAGTGACGTCTGTGGTTCAGATGCACAACGGCTTTAACATTATAGTAAATGGGAGCTTATATGAACACAAACATTATTTTTTAATGCTGATATGTAACAGCTTTGAAAGTTTCATCTTGCAAAATATTATCTCCATATACATAGTAGCATAATTAAGTGATTTGTTTCTAATAAATGTGTATAAACATAAGTACATTTAAATCAGTAAACCTTGCCATTTACACATACTGTACAGCCAGGTCAGCAGCAAGGTAAATACATATCTATTAGAAACAAATCTTTGAAATACACTTCCATATATATATGGAGATAATATTTCGCGAGATAACAGCTCTGCCCCCAGAGTTAACTTCTATGATATACCGGTAATATAAAGTAACATTCACATTCCTTTCTTCATGAGAAGTCTCACTTACAAATGTCCAGCCAACATTAGGTCGACAAGAATGTCTTTCAAGTTAGAACTTAAACAAGTGTTAAAATATTGAAATTTGGTCCTGAGCCATGCTAGGTAATATTACATGTAAATATCTGATACAGCCAGCTCTCTCTTTATGTAGTAAATAACTAATGTAACAGCAATATACAGTCTAAGCAGTTTTCAAATGAAGGTAAAAAGCACAGAAGTACATCCAAAATTTTAATATTTAGTTGAGTGCGTCATTTGTGTGTTAAATATTTTATTCTGATAAAAAGGCCCCCCCCCCCCGCCAAAAAAAAAAAAAAAAAGTCAAAAGTCAACAGGTTAAATGTTTTCTATGGAATGACACTAGATTCCCTGGCATTAGGTAAAGCTTATATATCCTTGGGAATATGTCAGGTCTCCAGAACGGAACAACTATATATCACATAAACAACAGGCTATAAAATGTTCTTCTTGCCTATTACTTGATAAAGTCCATTACAGACCATACTCCAGAAGGCCATCAGCTATACAAACTACAATATTAATTACCGAGGACAAGATGTAAGTTAATACAAGTAACTTAATTCAAACTGGAATTAATGGCACCAGAGAAATCAATTCAGGAAATGAATACATCCTTTGACTGCTGCACGGTCTGGCAGATAAATAACATTTTTGTTTTATGTGACTGTGAAAAGAAAAAAACATTTATATAACAGTTTTTTTTATTTTTATAGCAAGTTTCTAGAGGGTGTTCGAGGGGGGGGGTTGGTGCTAGACAAGGAGTGAAGGTAGGGGCGTGAACTCGGGGGACTTTCACTTAATACAATCCTTTATGTGAACTGTATTCTAGTGCCATCGAGTGCTGACATCTAGTGTTTAGAGAATTAGATAAGCTGTTTTCGAAAGAGAGAGGACTGTCCACCAGTGACAGCCGCACAATCAAGTTATTCAGTATGTTTATCACACAAAACAGCACTTAAACATGTATACGGACTAGCAAATTAGACAGTTCTATACACTGACTATATATACACAGGTAGGGAAATGGTAAGCATGGGACCAGAGTAGGGTGATCACTGTTCAGTCTGTTCACTGTAACAACTGCTACTGCAGGGCATAAAACAATAGGTAGGGGTGGATAGTTGTGAACTGGTAAATGTATACAATATTAGGTACATTGACTTAGAAATCACCTAACTATATTCAGTCCTTGTTCTATTTGGCATTTAATTAAGAAATTTATTTTTTGTTCCTCTGCAGTTCTTTCAAACTGATTTCTGCAATTTTTCTTTTGAATTACACAAACTTTGAGAGGGTCTGTAATTTGGGATTTAGGGTTAATATGTTAACAAAATTTGCAGTTTTTTTTACATGGGGTTGTGCCATATGATGGTTTCCTGTCTGGTAGAGTGCTTCAAACAAGTAACTTCTATGTATGTTTACGGTTAAGAATATTGATCAGAATGGGCGTGGCATACATGTATTATGGAAATAAACAACTTAAAGTAGCATATGTACTCAAAAGTTCTAAAATTTGCGTTATCACAGAATCTCATGAAAAATTGATATTTTTTTCAAGAAGTACAGGTTAGAGGCTTTCCAGTTATTCTAACATCAAATTTGTACATGTAAGTTGAAGGAGAGTTTTATAATAACTAAAAAAATAAAAACTGAATTTTCTGTCAGAATATTATTATGTGGATGTGTCAATCAGCTGTCATAACTGAGGCACCCTTTAATAGATGTACCAAAGCTATTCCAAGTCAAACGTTAATTAGCCTTGCCCCCTTAAGCTATTCAAAATCTTAACTTAATCATATAAGGTCATGAACCCGGCAAGATCAAAAGCTTTACTTAAGACATATGACGAAATATGGCTGGCCTAAATGTTGAATTTGTATTATTGCATGATTTCTCTTGATTATTACTAGCCTTGTATCGACTTAATAATTACATTTTCATTTCAAAGTAATTGTCTCAGTTAATGCATTTACTTCAAAGTTGGTTAAAATCAAGTCGATCAGAATTTGTTGTAAAATCCTAATTTTAAGTGCTAATGCTATTAAGCTAATGGTTGTAAAGTTGCTGTTGTTAAGATCATATTTCACTTTACCCCAGGTATTAAGTTGAAGGTCAACTTTTTGCTATGATTAGACAGCGTAGGTGCTAATTTAATGTAAAAATAACATGAAAGATATAATAAACCTCCCACCAGTTCAAGAATATTTCATAGTTTGAAGATCAATGAACATCTATATTAGGCTGATACTGTATGAGTAAATAATTTAAATTAAGAATGGCATGATGTAATGAAGTCCCGAGGAAACCAACTAATAGATTGTATAAATCAAGATGACTTAGAGATCATGTTCTGTACATTTTCCCATAGTCTCCCTGTCCACTTGAAGTAATGAGTCTGAATTCAGTTGTTTTCTATGAACAAACAGGCATTAAGCTTTAATTAAAGACACAAATTATCAAAATCTACTAGTTCAGAAGTCCTTTACTAATACCGGTACTTCATTAACAGCAATTGCTGTTCAGATGTAACTAATATAACATATTAAAAGAGTAAAATATGTCGTACTGATATTTTTAAACTTTTGATACAGAAATCATAGGCAAACATGGCTAAATAAAATTCACACTCAAAATATATTGATGCATTTAATATTTTCAGCCTTCGGTTAATATAATATAATTTGCAGTTCTTATATTTCTATTGCAACATTGGTTTGTATCTTTTTAATTTTTATTTGAAATAATTAATCTTAATTTCTCAAAGAGAATTATGTACATGTACATTCTTGTTGTTTATTTGTTTGGTGTTTTCAAATAGAGATATAAGACTTTTCAAGTCAAATTTATTCAGGCACGAGCTGTTAATGTGTAAAAATCAAAGATTTCTTTTAGTTTCAAGCCCACAAATTCCACGACAAAAGCTCGTCATTTATGTACTGAGAATGCTTCTATCTTCCTTTACACTTTTTTTTTTTTTAAATCTTACTTTTCTGACAGGTACATGCTTTGTACAGCTGAAAAGCACGTGTTTGGTTTGTTTATCTTCCCAAGATCCCAGAATAAAACATTTTCATCGACATGAACTATATCAACAGATATTTAAACAGATCAATGCACTTTTTCCTAGTGAGTTTCTGACATCTCAATTGAAAAATTCTTAAACTTTTTCTTTATCATACAGATATCTATACCTATCGAGATTCAGGTCTATCTAGAAACTTGTCTCTGAGAATTGATCTAGAATATTAGATAATTTCTCGGCTTTAATTAGTCGATATCCCTGTGCCAGTGTGATTACTCTTGACAAAAATATAGATGCATATACAGCCTTAGTTACTTGTATTGTCTTTGAGCATTAATTTCTGGAATATCTTATTGACAACCTAAAACAAATCAAAAGTAGACCGGCTGAAATCCTAATTCTAGTATCCAATTTCAGTATTGCTCTATTTGCTACATGCGCCAAGATTTCTATTTCTGGGTGAGACACATAAGCTTCCTAAAAACTATGCCAACAGTCACCAATTTGACTGATTGCTTGCTGTTTTCATGTGTCTGTTAGCAATATATTAGCTACAGTGGTCACAAGAAATTTGCTGGTTTATTTACCACAATGATATTACTGCTCTCATAAATACATCAGGTCTATTCAATTATGACCATCCAATAGAACTTAAATGTCATAGAGTAATTCTAGCTTATAGTACCAGTAATTCCACAGATCAGTTTAGAGTAACATAGAACATGAGAATCTCCAAGCAAAGCAAGTCATGTTGGTATAAATAAAATATTTCAGCTTTATTATGGCTTCATCAGTTCAACATATACCTCATTTCTTTCTTGCCTATCTTTAGAAAAACTTTGACTATATTTAAAGTTGACTGTCTCATTTTATATATGAAGATCCACACAGCCAAACTATAGGACTATGTATATCATTGTCTTTCTCTACATTTCTAAACAAATATATAACCTGATGTGATCATGTAGGCAACATTCCCAAATCTAGTACAAATTTTTTCAGAGATTTATTGACTTTTTGCTTGTTGTTTTAACATCAAACTCCATGGAAATTCACATGTTTGACCTCTCTGTGGAGTTCATCTCAATACTGGTAACTTGATGTAAACCCCACCTTTGTTAACTTAAAATAAAAATGTTGTCATGCATTGATTGATTTGAGGCTGTGTGCCACTGTGTAAGGGAAACAACCCTGAATGACGCTAGCCATGAGCAAGAAAACCCACACAATTCACAGGACATTAGCACAAACAAAAAAATCAGCTTTCTGATGCTATTTAGCTTGGAGAGCACCATGACACAGGAAAATGTCATAGAACAATAAGATTGTAATATTTAAGCATGGGGGGAGGAGGATGATAATATATCCTTTGATGGATAAAGCACGCTTGTTTCTATTCTTTCTATCTCTTTCAAGCATTCACACTGACTACTATCCTATTGAGTGATCAAAATGTGAGATACAGATTCTGGTTCTTACTAGGAACATATTTGACCCTGGAATACATGTGACCCATTGTTCTGACCTATGATTTATTAATATAGTCACTGTCTGATAGATGGATTTAACAGATCAGATTACATACAGCATGTCCACAGAATTTGATTTCTATGCCACTGATTCCTCACCAGACATATGTTTGTATGGGGTTTACAATGTATTTAAGGCTATTTCGTTCTTATAACGACTTGCAAACCCCATGGCTGAAGGAAACACACAACATTGAAAACACAGGAAGTTGACAGGAGTAAAACAGGAACCCACTACAAATCAGCTTCCTGATGCCCCATACCTTAGAGAGAACCAGGGCACAGGAAGCTCCCGTGCACCCATCCTGTCCCACCTGACATCAGGCGCAGAGGTATAACAACTTCTGGTGTAATCATGGACAACATTGCTACGTAAATATTTGAATGGTGAAAAGACTTCAAAAGTCATTAAAAGTTTACAGACCAAGATAACTTGTTTGTGTGTATATTAGTCAACAGCAAATGTTTTTCATATAGGTGCTATACAACACTACAAACTAGAACAAAAGCAAAAAAAATGTAAAGCTCTATTGAAAACTATTGTTTCGTCAGTGCTATTGGATACATATTCTCTACACACCATGTCCTTGGTCAGAGGGCAGGAGGAGGGAAGAGTTTCAGCTTTAAGATAAACAGAATCCAAGATATACCCGGACTTCTTTGGTCTCAGTTTGGGCAACGCTGGGTTCAGTTGGATGAGCATCGACTGTGGAGTTTCCTTCAATATACCCGGTAAATCCGCAATAAAAGATGTTTTCATATACATGAACTTCTTTGTCCTTAAGTGCTTCCTTTGCCCTGGTGTTCTCAGAGGTAAAGGGCATTAGGTCCTGTTTGTCGTCATGCAAATGTCCTGCGCTATCTTGCTTGTTGCTTTGTTCATGTGTGATATCTTCACCTATTGGGCTTGATTACCATCATATGAGTTAAATAACCCTAAGAGATATAAAAGCTGCTATTAAACAAAACAAATAGACCTTGGGATAGGCTAAAAGTGGAATTTAACAGGTCTAAGTTGACAATTTTGCTATAGGCAACTGATGTAGTTATAATAAAAACAGTTTACCTGTAGGACGAAGAGGAGTTTTCTTCTGTGGCTTCACTGGCTTTACAGATGAAGTGGATGGAGTTTCTTCTGCCTGAAAAGTAAAAAAATGTACTCAAATAAAGTATAATATTAAATACAAGTATCAACTTGAGAAAGTTTTCTTTAGTATCGATGAAGACGCTTTTGTTGATTAAAATATTAACAGAAACTAATATTCTAATATGAAATTAAAAAGTTGGCAGGAGTTTGCTATGCCCTGGTGCTCACTGAGCTCATGTGCCTCAGTAAGTCAAGTTGTTGTGCTGTCCTGTTTTGGGTCAAGCCTCAGGCACAGAGGCTTATTAATAAGTTATTCAGTAGGCTATAATAATACATTAATTATTAATAATTTGATTACGCCGAATATGCCCTTTCCCAAATTTGCTTGTGGTCTAATTTCCTGTTACCTATTCGACTAAACACACTCGGAGGGGGTGAAATGGTTGAAGACTTAGGGTACCTTTATTTACCAAAGAAGTCTCCAATGTAGATAGATATTAACAAAAAGGTCACAATTAAAACAAGACCACATGAAAACTTTTCATAACCAAAGATGTCACCAGGTTTAAAATTTGTTTATTGTGGCCACCCGATACGTGAAGAAGGTTGTTCCTTCCAATACAGTTTCTTTACCATTATGATATAATTTGAAACAATCATCTCATGCACGGTAAATTAGGTTGGCCTACTGCTGAATGTGACTGCTGGTGAAAAAAAATGTTGAGATCCTTCAACTTTTTCCCCCTCAAATCCAATCCGCTTCAATTGTTTTTTCGATGTCTTTCGATGAATTTTCATTTACTACTTTGCTTTCAGATTTTGACATAACCATAAAAAACTATATTTGAAAATAAAATACAAGACGACTGGAGCATAAATTTAATTAAAGGATAATTTAATACCATTGATGGGCTAATAGTTAATCACTTATAACCGGAGATGCTATAAATACATGACATACATGCAAAGTTTTTTCAAAGATCCATTACGGTTACATACAATACATAGCTTTCAAAGAATCAATACAAAAAATAAAGGCCTTGGCGAAATTAAAGTTTGACAAAACAAAATGCCACAATGAAATCCAAGTTGGGTATTATGACCGTTAGACATAAAAGACATGTGGTTAAAAGCTTGGGCTGTAAGTAACATTTTCATGAAACATATGCAGATTGATTTAGTCTTGGTCTGTGTCAGTTTATCTACATTTATCAAGTATCAAGTGCATCATAGCTAAAAGCCATATCTTGGATATGCTTAGACTCTGGCCTCTAATATTATCCTACAGTATTATTACCAGTTTTCATCAAAATTGTAATCTATATGCTTGTAATCTATAAGTGTGTGTACATGCAGGTGTATTACTTTGAACTTAACTAGCACAACATTGAATTAGCATCACCTTCTTATTGTAATAGTATTACATAAAGGGCTTCAAAAAGACATTCCTTGAAATATGATAACAAACAGTTACACATAAATTGTATGCTTAAGATATCTCCAAGGAAAACCTACAACATCTTAATGTTATACAAAGGTCAGTCTTCTTATTTAATAACACTACATTTACCAGCCTTTAGAACAGTCCACAATAATCGTTTGTTAGCATTAATACTAGTTACTGACTTACAGAAGATTGGTAAAGAGGATATTGGTTACCACATAATATTGATAAGGACCTGTGTGTCGAAGTGGTCTTGAGCAAACAATTCTAGAGTCTGAGTGTACCCTTCTAGACCACAGATCCCCCTCACCTCTAATGTCGCGAGTTCAAACCCTTGTGCAGATTTCATTGTGTGGGTTGGTCTGCCAGCTGAAAGTACATGTAAGATGTTTTCTGGGTTCTAATCAGTTTTCATCCCACAATAAAGCCGCTGATGATCGTTGGTCAGACATTGCAAAATAGACAGTAAACAATAATGCACTGTATACTAATATGGTTACACATAATACTAAATTCTTCCACAGACCAAAATACATGTATGCTTATTCTAAAGGGTATGCTTCACTGTTAATACCAGACTAGGACAAACCATTGTAAGTACAACGACCCAACATACATTTTAATAACTTTAAATTAAGTGTTAATAAAATATTGTTGGAATCTATGAATCCTAATGGAACCAAAAAGTTGAACACATATTCTGGGTATACCAATAGTTCTATGTCTTATCAACAACTGTTTAAAAAGTTACAACATTACTCCCTAGGCTACCAGTAATATCAAATCAACTAGAGCTTAAGATCAATTGAAAAAAATGATCGGGCTTTAATGCAATGCTAAAGGGTATATCAGTTATATAACAGCAATGTATTTCCAACAGTATACTGATGCTGTTTGAAAATTAATGTTACCCCACAGCTGACAACATGAAAATACCTCAAAACAACACTGCCCTTTATAACCAGAGGGCCCCATCGAAAAACAATTGTCTCGGGAGTTTGTCCCGAACATCTGACCAATAATTCTTGAAAAACTGGCAAATTTCCAAAAACATATAAGTCATCTTTGGATTATATAGAGCGTTTTTTTCTGATGGTTAAATGTATTATTCATAAACTCTGTGAAATAACAGAAAACAATAACTTTACTTTTAAATGGGAATAAATAGAATACTAGCAATGTGTTATAAAGACAATGAAGGCAAATAATAAAACATGCATGTATTTCTAACAAAAGTTATTAATAATACTTGATAATTTTCCTGCCTAGGCCTGAATATGATTAGTGAAATTACCACACTATCCATCTACATTATATCGGGGACGTCACACTGTTGACGGCTGTTTCTCCTAGTGTGATGTCTTCTTTAAGATCAATGCATATAGAAGTGAAGAAAATTAGAATAACATAAGGTATTATGGCTAAACTATGTACTTCTGGTATATTTCTGGCGCAACGTTAGGCCTACATGCTACAACTGTTTTCAACCAATGAGATTTGTAATCATCGCTTGAAAATGGTCTTGGTATCTAGGCCTAACATTGCGCTAGAAACATACCAGAAGTTAATTATCCATAATATCTTATGTTATTCTAGTGTGATGCAACAGATGCAGGAATAGTATTTAATTCGTAGCTAATGTTGCCAAGTGCCCGTCCACGACAAATATATGTATCTGTTATGGTCCTCAAAATAGCCATTCGTGTCATGCCAGGACACACCTTGGTCAAGCCATGCATTAAGATGAATATTAATATTGCCCATATGTGAAGAAAACAAGTTCAGACCATAGTAGTTGATTAATTTAGCAAATTGAATCATATACATGTACAAAGGGATCTATATAATAGGGTAATACATAGGAGTACAAACATGGTTCTAACTGGGATGGCTTGCATGTCTAGATTATACCAATCCTTCATTTGTTTATTCATGTGCAAACACCTAGAACTTCACCCTCTCTTATAGGAAAACCACAGAACAAATAATTGCCTAGGATGATGTTGAGAACAAAACCAGTCCTTAGTTGCAGGAATGGATTTCCAGTTTAAGCTCTTTTCTTTGGAAATTGATGAAAAGCACACCTTTTATCGCTGTAACAGGACCAGGTGTTGGCTGTGTGCTATTCTTGATAGAATTTCAACTGCAGCCAGGTAACCAGAGTGATTCTACACATTAGCTATCCCTTTCTAGCAAGTCCAATCCCATATAACATAGAATTCACATTTATTCTCTAAGAAGCCTTATGTCTTTGATTTCTACTATCTGTGGCTCTATCTCTGTTCTAGTCAATGCATGGAGATAACATTGGTACCTAACACTATCAATATTTAATAGGTCATGCTTCTTACTTCTCAAAGCCAATCACCAGGCATGTTGAACAGCTTAGTCTGCAATCAGTCAACTGAAAATCATGGTGCGCAATAACAACACTTATGTCACAGTTTTGCCATTCATCAATTCAAATTTAATTTTTAATAGACTTTCAGATAATTATCTTCTCTAATGACATGCACCACTTCCAACAAAAGCCCAGTTACTTTGATGTTTGTACATTCTATAGATGTGTAGCATCTGATGTATAAAACACATCACATTTTAAACTGTAAGTCAATCAATTTTGTAACAGTTTACTTGAATTGCAATGTTTCCTGTATTAAAGTCCACATATTGTTTTAAATTTCTATTGATTTATGCTTTATTACCCAAAGCTATTCACACATATGACAAAAGACATACATCTTAAAGGTTGACATGGTATATTGTCACAACATTGGAAACACACAATGACAAGATACACAACATTTACAAGTAACATTACTTTGGACAGAAACCACAGGACACAACATACATGTATCTGTTTCCTATTGCCACTAAGCTCATGTTGTACCAGGGACCAGTTTCCAGGAGACTTTGCGACATTCAGTTGTCATGACAACACAATGCCTGCAAGGATGGGTGCCACAGTACCAGCGTGTGCATGAGTGTGCTTGGCTTCCTAAAGCAAACCC
Organism: Katharina tunicata; assembly: GCA_032466195.1. NCBI lineage: Eukaryota > Metazoa > Mollusca > Polyplacophora > Chitonida > Mopaliidae > Katharina > Katharina tunicata. The sequence continues at coordinate 21,602 of JAVFBZ010179161.1, forward strand.
CCAGGGTAAGGTCTCAAGACCCCCCCACCCACCATATAACTACACATGTAAGTACAAAATGAATCAGAATGAAACAACTTATTCATTTATTTTAGATTACCATCTGCTGCAACAAAATTGCTTTGGAGTATTTCTAGAAGCAGCAAGAGCTTAATAATAAATGACTTGCACACATGTACATATTTTAATCATACATGTGCATCTATTTAGACTCGACAATATCTTTCCAATGTAAAAGATATTTTCACAGTACATGCACAGGTATACATTGTTAATATGAGAAGCAAATGAGTGATTTTATTGGAAGAAATCTAGCGGCATAAATACCAATTAGAAGAACTTTCTAGTTTAATTAGTTAGACCTGGTCAAGTAGCCATAGCTGATTGATAGTTAATAATTTAATGTTAAAATGTCATTGTTTGTGACAGATTGTGATGAAAGCAATTAATCCATGTCCTATCATGTGTTTGGCAAATTAATTCAATCTCAAACTGAAAAAAGAAACTAATCTGGCAATCAATTAAATGTCTGATAGGAATTCATTGATAGGCTTTTTTCTCCACATGCTCAACTATTATTTGTGTTAACATAAGCTTGACCAAATAGAACCCTTTACAGATAGGTGAAGCAGATATATGACTGAATATGGTTGAACAAACAAATTTCATCCCTCTATTCATGGTCAGTGTGGGAGTCATCCTTCTTGACTAGCTAAATTAATCACAAATCCTCAGCCAAACTTATTTACAATTTATCATTATAATCATTAGAAAGAAAAAGTCTAATTCAGTATTTAAAAAAAAAAAATTATATTTTATTTTTACACATATTATATAATATGATGTGAAATAGAGGTTAACCAACGAGAGCCTGTGTGTTACGATTAATATCAATTAAACATCCAGCTCGTGATTTTTTTAAATTAAAAGACGAGAGTGAAATTCATCGTTACAAAAGGGCTGGAGTTGATTAATCTTTTTCTCACACTACACATTTTGAGGTGATTTTCCTGTAAAAATGTGTACATTTTGGAGAGATTGGTATAGACACACATGGTTGTCCATGTGCACCTGGCAACATCTAAGAAAGGCCTGGACTGCAGTGGAACGTTTTTTGAAACAAAGTATATAACATCATAGTGACGCCATTATACCAAAAATGTCATGTCTCTACAACGATTTACTGTTGAATAATCACTCTATAATCAACAGCTTTAGAGTGGGATTATCAAAGGTGTAGTGTGAGAGCATGTCATATGTTATGAAATGGTAAATTATGATTCCTGACTAAAAACACAAAAGTTGGTAATTATAATGCTCTTGGATTTTAAACAAAAACAATATAGAAGATTGGTGTTTTAATAATGTCTTCCTCAAGGTTATTTCACTGAAATAAAGACTTTGTCTTCCTGTTATTATGGTGGATAAACAAGAAAAAAACCTGTGAAAGCCGCCTGATCTCCGCAGCCACCAGAAAACTTCTGTTATTTAAAGGTACGTAATCTGGCATAGTGAAAGGACTGGACAGACATCCTCTCAACCAACGGAGTCATTGCGTAGCCCGCTCATACAACATGTTTTACACACATATTATATAACAATATCTTCCAATTCAGGAGATATGTAAACGTATTCATAACTGACATTTTCGGATATAAATATTTGTTGGTGATTATCACCAGCAACACTTGAATACTTGATAGAGCTGATCACTAACTAGACTGCTAACATACACTGTAGGTTAGTTCTTAGATCTAACCAATAGTATGTGATACTCTAATGATTAAGGCAGGAAACCCTATCCTTATAAATAATTGAACATAATGGAATTCCATGAAAGTGGCCAAAGAACATGCAAGAGACCACTTTTTCAGAAAGAAAGTAATTATGTAAACCAAACCTTTAATAAAACCCTCTTTTTTTACTGCGACATGATGCAAACTGTTTCTGGTCTTATTTATGAAGTGAGATTTTTCTTTCCTGACCTTATCCTGCTGATCTGCTTGGATAGCCCAAGAGCTTAGACTGTTTTTTTCTGAAATTATGAGTACATGTACATGTCCGACAGTAGAAAACCAACATTTGAGTTATACCTATGAGGTTTATCTGTCAACTTCTTTGCTTACAGATCTCTATGTGCTTTATTGTTGATTCTCTTGGAGAGATGACCGAGATCAATGCTGATACAAAGATAGCTTCTTATCCATACACCTTGTGTTAGGAGAAAGGAGACTTTGTATGGATAACAACTTCTTCATTTATTATGCACAACGTTTCTATCTCATTCCAGAGATTGTTACTAGTGGCTCACACTTGAAAAATAATCTCTGGAATGAGATAGAAACGTTGTGCATAATAAATTAGGAAGTTGTTAACCATACAAACTCTCCTTTCTTCTTTTTTTTTATCCAAGTTCTAAATGCCACTCAAAGAAGCCATACACCTTGTGTTATTATTAGGTTTCCAAGTTTAATTGGTTAACCTATTGAAATCGGAAGGATAATTATTATTATTATTTTTTTTCCATAAAGTTTGTAAATCTTGGCGAAAAAATGATTGTTGTTTGTATCCACAATCTGTCCGAAATAGCGACGATGGTTTAGATAATTTAAAATTTTTTCGCCATTTTGATTTTTTAGGTTTTCATAAAAATCGTGAAAGCTCTTCAATAGTTTGAGGCAGAGCTTTCAAATTTAACAGCCATATAGTACTTAACTCAGCAAATAAAAGTTTGAGAAAGTTGTTAAGGTAACATAATTGGTGACATATTTATGATTGGTAAATATGTGTAGAAATCACAACTATTGACTATTGACTGGTGTTTGATATATATTGTTAAACGCATTTATTTTTGGAGAATAAGAGTATGTAATTGCTTTGTTCCTAAGTTTTATGGTTATGATGTCATTTCCGGTCAAAGCACGAAATGGGTCATTTTCAGCAGTCACGTTTCCTCCACAGATCAACAGAATTATTCTGTGAGTATATGTCTAAATTAAATGATAACATTTGATGTCATAATGAAATTACCAAAATATTTATATTTTGCCAAAATAAAGGTGTAGAGTTTGAAAAAATCCTTTAAACACCCAAAAGAAGAGAACAATTTATCAGAGAGGTCTGTAATTAATGCTGTAGATAACAACAATAAAGGCAGCTAAAGTTTGAACAAATTAAGGCAATTACCTAAGTAGGCCTACATTTATTTCAAAAGTTGAGTAACACATGCTTTTTTCGATTAATTTTAGTCCTAGCTCTATTAAAATCAAGATTTGTAAATGAAATAATAAACTATTTAAGATGTATTTGTTATACTTTTAATATACATGTATGAGATAGTATTGAAATGATAGTGTTGTATTTCCTATATACATGTATATTAATACATTTACACCATTAAAGAAAGTAACCTATTGGTTAATGCATAGGACAGTCACACTGTAGATCGTGGATCTAATCCCCGTCAATGCATATTTTTTTGGGGTGCAAATTTTTTTTAATTCGAACTTACAAATATGAAACCGATATTGTAAAGTTATCACCGCACAGAAATTCATAAACTTGGAAACCTAATAACCGTTTCCCCAGGTTATAACATCTAGTTTGTTATTTAACAATTTTAAGAAACCATTTATTCCTGGCACTGCTCATAACAGACACCTCAGACCATCCAGGCACTTGAAGGAAGATTGAGCCAGTATGCTTTGGGGAGAGTTGTCGCATGTTCGCCACCGTGTTTTATGTTCAGTCGAGGACAGTTTTTGTAATGAGCAGGAAGGGATAGACAGACAGTAATAGAGTCTGTTCACCGCATTCCATTAAATCACAGTCACTCATTATTTATCCTTCTACACACTGACAGTGACAAATGTACCACCAATGCAATGCAGACATTATCAGAATATTGACACAAATATTCCTTTTTTCTTTTGATTATGGCAGAATGATGTCCTTTAATTTTTGTAAATTACGTTCATGAATTTTCCAAAACAGTTATATTAAAAAGCTTATGGTCAAAAGTTTCAGAGTTATCATTATTGATTCTGTGACTTTTTGCGAACGCCAAAAACATATTTGAACAAAGGTGGGGGTGGGGGCAAAAATATTTCTCTTACAATCTAATGGTAGCAAGCCCTGATATGCCCACCATGACAGTATCATCAGCACGGAGATAAATTTATACCATGGAGTAGACAACACCTGAAAGTTAGTTTAAATACATCTTAGTGTTGTTCCCATTTAAGTCCTAAAAAACATTCTAATGATGGAATAAGAGTCATTAATTTGGAATTTTTAAAATTGTTCTCAAGATGAATTCAACAGCTGATTTGAGACAGAGTTAATTTATTTTCCAAACAGGGTATTTATTTCATTGATTATTTATTGTTTAGATTGGCAACTCATGTACTATTCAGGGTTATTAACTAACATGACCATAAGCCCAGCCTAGTCGTCACAGGAGCAATAAGCCCAGCCTAGTTGACAAAGGAGCAATAAGCCCAGCATTGTGGTCACATGAGCAATAAGCCCAGCCTAGTTGTCACAGGAGCAATAAGCCCATGCAGCCTAGTGGTCACAGGAGCAATAAGCCCAGCATTGTGGTCACATGAGCAATGAGCCCAGCCTAGTGGTCACAGGAGCAATAAGCCCATGCAGTCTAGTGGTTACAGGAGCAGTAAGCCCAGCATTGTGGTCACATGAGCAATAAGCCCAGCCTAGTTGTCACAGGAGCAATAAGACCATGCAGTCTAGTGGTTACAGTAGCTATAAGTCCAGCCTTGTGGTCACAGGAGCAATAAGCCCAGCCTAGTGGGCACAGGAGTAATAAGCCCAGCCTAGTGGTCACAGGAGCAATAAGCCCAGTCTAGAGGTTACTGGAGCAAAAAGCCCAGCCTACTGTGGTTACAGGAGCAATAAGACCAGCCTAGTGGTTACAGGAGCAATAAGACCAGCCTAGTGGTTACAGGAGCAATAAGACCAGCCTAGTGGTTGCAGGAGCAATAAGACCAGCCTAGTGGTTACAGGAGCAATAAGACCAGCCTAGTGGTTATTTGAGGGAACCACAGAAACGGATCTTGTCATGAGGTGGAAAAAAGTGTACAGTCTTCACAGGCTACACTTTTAACTTGGTTGAGGTCATAGCAGAAAAGCCAAGGTACCTGAATGCAATGACAGCAAACTCAATCCACATCACACAGATGGTAACCTAATAGTAAACTAATGTCCACAATGACAGTTACAATATGACAAAGACAAATTGATGAATTCATTAGAAACTGGAACTTATAATAATAATAAATTATAATTTGTTAATGTGCTTTTTTTTTTTTTTAGGTCGCCAAATTCAGTTTGATAGTTTGCGATATCAGTTATTTCACCCACTTTTTTTGGTTCAATCAAGTTGGTTCAATTTAAGTTATTCAGAAATAACCTTTCCGAACAGAAAAGTCACTTACACCCAACAGAATTGGAGTGATAGAATTCAACAGAACAGGGAAATATGATATCAACAGGAAAAAAGGACTCAACAGAAACAAATTAACTGTAACCCTTCATTTTGCCTTTACATGGGACAACCCTGAAAAAAACATGTAAACTTAAGAATAAAGTCTAAAAAGATGCACCACAACAATCTGTTAAACAGAAAAAAATAATTTTTTTTAAATTTCATTATCCCAAAAGAGATGACAGACTTTATTGCACAAGGGAACATATGTTGTACAAATCAAGACTTTATGGATACCAACTTAATTATTACTTTTTAGGCAACAAACGTTTAAATATGGATACTAGTATCATTATGTCTATAAAGTAATGGCTAATCAATTTTAAACAAGCCATATATACATTACACTTCATTAAGCCAGTGAAAAGTGTATAAGTTGAACATCCCTAACCTGACTACTAGAAAGTTAATTGAAGTCATACACATCAAGGGAGACAACCCAGCAATGAACAGGGGGACCAGGGCTTCTGAATCTCTTCAGCACATGATAAACTGATCTAATGATACCTTGCTCTTCTCAGTAATGTGTTATTTGAGTGAGGTTTGGGACATCCACGTGGTGTCATGGGAAGGTCTTACACAAGAGCCCAGAATGATCTAGACTGTTGTAATGTTACACCCCAGGAATGACCAGAGCGCCGATGACTGATGTGACTACAGGGATGATGTCGTTTTAGGATAAGCCTGCTCAACAATAACTCTTTAATGATTCTGAGAATAGCCTAGCTGACACATGCAAGCTTCATCGCCACTACACAGGCAACTAATTACTTCATTCTCGTCAGGAAATAGTATTAATTACATTAGTGGCTGTCTTATCTTGCAGATAAAACTTCATGAAGAATAATTACAAAAGATCAGACGCAGAAATGACACAAAATAAAGTCTATCATTATGTATAATTTGTTATGGTAAGAAAATCATCCAAGAAATTGTGTGATGTTACTGGTCAAGAACTATAAGATAGCAAGTATGATATTAAATGAGATTGAGAATAAAGTCAAGCAAATCTTGTGTTCTATACACAAATTCAATGAGGAAAATCATCAACGTATTCTTACAATTATCATTGCCCCCTTCCTCACAATTTTATAAAAAAAACATTGAGAAACGAAACCAAAACCGAACGATTGCAGTTGGTTACTTATGGTATAAATCCAGAACATTTTTCTGGCAAACAGTCATTAGACATTAGTTAGTCCTCAGATTTGAACCTTGGACACAACAGCTGCTAGAATCGTCAACATCAGAACAACTGAATTACAACTTTTTTAGGAACAACAATTCAGCATACATTTCAAAATGCTGTCTAGATTTAGTTTGACAATTTAGTTTTTATAAACAGTACCATCATAAACGTGGACATAATTTTTTGGGAAAATCTGAAAAATGAAGTCAAGGAAGAAAAATAAAAACCTACACAGTTGAAGTTGACAAAATTTGATTGGTAGGCAGAAAAAAACTGTTGACATGAGAAAGATCACCTATCAGATCTGAATGTCACATACTTTTTTGGTGACGAAAAAACTATTTCTGCTAAAATTACTGCATAAACCAAGAGAAGATCTTTTGGTTACACCACACATCACTTTTACATGTGAAATTACACTTTTGTAATTTTTGGTGCATGTAGTCTACCCAGATGAAAAGCAAAGAAATGATTCTTCTTGAATCTCACAGCTTGATCCAACACTGGAATTTATTGTTTGTTTGATTGAGGTTTTACGCTGTAATAAGGTTATTTCCCTTATATGACGGCATGCCAGCCCAAAAGGTGAAGGAAAGTCCAATAGGTGAAGGAAATCACCAATCAATAACACTGGCAACAAAGAAGACACACAACAGATCTACAGGACAAAAAACAGGACACAACTAACAAATCAGCTTCCTGATACCCCTTGGCTCAGAGAGCACTATGAAGATCCCAACCAAGCACTCACATATCAAGATCAAGATTCAAACTGTAAGATTTTAACTGATTCCATTTCATTTCATTTTCACATAATCTGACTGTTGGTGTGAATGATCGGGGCATGTTTGAGCAAAGTCCCTATTTATGACCAAAGAGAGTATAACCATTTTGGATAAAGATAAAGAGGACTGTTTTTTAAAAACTAACAAAACTAACCTTAATCCTCAACAAATTCCACCTAAACAGTATAAATTTTAAGTAATTAATTGAACTAAAAAAATGTATGTGAATTAAATAAAACATACAATTTCTGGTAGTTTCAAGTCTGAACGTCATGAAAGTTCAATATTGTGCTTCTATAACACTTCTTGCATAACGTGTAGTTTGTTAACGGGTCAAGGGATAAAAGATGTTGCCGATTTAGGGTACTTACATGCGTAGATTAACAACATTTGAATTTATTTCCATGAAGTTCTATTGCCTTTGCGGAGAAAATGTAAAAGTCAATGTGGAAACTTTACCCAAATAAATTCATAAGCTGTTTATCCAATTCTTTTCCTATGTAATTGAATAAGCGTAGCTACACGCCAGTTGAAGCAGACTCTTTATTGATAAGCTTGATGTATCTTATGGCCAGAAACTGCTAGAGGATATATTAGGAGATGATATTAAATCTGCCACAATATGGGCAGTTAATGTGACCATGGCAATATTAACAGTGATCCTTTTTCCAATAAACTAGGGTGTGAAAGATAAACATTAGTGAGTTAGATTATAAAGGTAGCTTTAGTGAACACATCTGAGGTAAATCACTGTTGGGGCTTAACTACCTATAAGCATTATTTGGTAAATCACAATATATCTCGTCCTCACACTCGGCTTATTTGGGCGATAAAAAAACAACAAAGCACTGTATGTGACAAAACCCTGTATAAAACCTAATTTGTATTCTCTTTAACTGGATCATGATTATTTGTGGACAGGACACCAGTGGCTCTTTGTAGGGGTGTTCCTTTATCAGCAACGATTCTTATAGCCAAGTTATATTTATTTGATAAACAACATACTCCATGGCTGACTGAATGATTTATTTAATTTTATAGCAATGCTCACTCAACAAAGAATCTGGTTTCATGCATGAAGCATATGAGCTTATCAAAAAGGAAAACATTCTGACAAAATTTAATGACGAACAAGTGATTTATAAATTGTACAGTATAACGTCTATGAGTGATTGGTACTTTTAAGGCAGTTTTTGCTAAACCTTGATCTGTACTAATCTTATTCTAAGGTTTGAGTGGTTAAATGTGGATGGTCTTTACAGTTTGCGGTTTATTTGTGTGGTTTAACCTGTAAGGTGTGTTACACTTTTCCTTTTTCTGTTAGTCTTTATTTTTGAAAAAGCTCCATGTATATTTAGTTAGATTTTTAGAGAACCATTGTCAGGACCAAGTAAGAAGTTATTAATGCTGTTATGTGTTCTGTGAGTGTAAATACTGAATAGTCTGAATGCTACATGTATTTCACTTATAAGGTGGCAAAGTGGATATTAATAGTGGAGAAAAGTTGATAAAAGAAACATCCCGAACTCGGCTACCAAAACTGTGAAAACTTATCTACATACAACCTCAAGACCATGAGTAGCATGGATTGAAGGAACCTTGGTAATAAGAGGGATAATCTTAGCTAAAGAAGCTTGAAAAATGAATAGAATGACCGCATACATGTACTATCTGGAGTTATGGAGTTGTTAAACATGATCCGAACGTGGATCTCGCCTAAGACAACATAGTTATTTAACACAATAGCATACAAACCATATACATATATATATATCTACCGTGAGCCTCTGTAGCTCAGTCGGTTAGAGCGTTGGCCCTGATAGCCAGAGACCCGAGTTCGAATCCTGGTGGAGGCAAGCAAAATTTTCTTTCTCTACATTTATACAAAAATATATATATTTGAATACTGTTTTATGTTGTAGAAGATATATTTATTTCTTTGAGACAGTTCAGTAATTTACTTACTTATACAACTTGGGCAGAGAACTTATGTTAAGTGCTCAAACAAAGATCTGCTCAAACTTCAAACTACCTGCCACTGATTTTCTGTATTCTGATGTACTAACAAACATGTAGACTAATGGGTATAACAAGGCTGAGTTATTGTACAAGATGACGTCCAGTATACCATAAATCTGTCATTTTCCTAGATTTGACCAAATTACCAGGTGATGTACATGTATCTAGAGCAAACTGTATCTTCAATCTTTCCGTATGGAGACAAATCCCCTTTGGAAAATTGTTTCTGGTTTCCAAGCTGTATGGGGTTTACTAAATTGCAGAGCAATATGTATAACCCAGCCACGAGACAGAAATGACAAGGATTTCTCTTTTTGAAAATAAAACTTCTAATCAAATATGATGAAAAGAATAAAGAAAGATTTGTAAATCTAAAGGGAAACCGGAGTTGCTATGATGGGTAACCACGTGCATACTGCAAAAAACAACCACACCTCATGTGTTTTTTGTTTGTTAATAAATTGTGAATATCTTTTTTATTTGACATTATTCGCACGTCCGAAAAAAAAAAGCAAACAAGTGATTGTGAGCATTTCCAGACTAATTATCCCCACCCAAACACAATTAATGTGTCATGAGCAAATTATGTTCATTGGAAATTTTAGTTTACTTCACATGAATGTTCTACATCAAAGGTAACTGACGGGGAAAGGGTTTGAAACTTAAAAAAAATAAAAAATTTGTTGATTGGCAAAGAACTGAGAATATTGTAAATGTTAAAGAAAGAGTGTACGTCTTGACATAAGGCAAAAGGTGGAAAGCCGCTTTAGGCGTTCAAGAGTAAAGAACACAGTTTTTCCAAGTTCTGATGTAGAAATAACACAAGAAAGTTTAAGGGTTTATCTTAAGTTATTCTGGTCACATTCCGTGAGTAATGGAGGACGTAGACATGCAGACTTTACACAGGCACACTCATAACTTAATTCTTCAAACTACTTGTCTCTTTCTTAAAATGAAACTGTTCAGAATCTAACTACGCAGTACATCAAAAGCTCTATAAACAAGAGTAAAATATAGCGAGCGGTTGTAAAAATAGCCACAGGATAATAATTCTTGAAATATAAAAGAGAAACTGGCCCCTTATTAATAATTAAGTAAAGAGATAGGGCTGAAGAACTAGGATGTAAGCAGAATGAATATGGCGAGAGGCCATTTAGAAGAACCTAATTACATTAATATTTCAAGGACTATTCATTGAGGAAATGAGCAGATCAGCGAGAGACGTCACTTAGCAGGACAAGAAAGGGATGATCAGAGATGAATTTCCTCCCTGTGTATCCTGTCCTGAAATTTAAAGCTATTTCCAAACCTTTCAGAATAGGGAAAGATTGTCTGTCGTCAATGTCAAACCAGTCTTCACACTCTCTCTCTCTCTCTCTTCACCAACCTATTAACTGGATCTGTTACATAGCATCTCTTCACTGTTTTATAACAAATAGCATGTTTTTTACATGTATCTTCATAATGAAAAGTTCCTCATTTTTTCTAATTTTTCTAATAAATCAATGTCTTAACTACATGGCTATATAAATGCTTCAAGAAATGTTTTTGAACAGGCACCAGGTTAATTTCTGTACAGTGATTTCATGAGGTGTACATCTTGAGCAACTTATAAAAACAAAATAGATTTCATTCAAAAAATTACATCCAAAACTAACAGAACAGTTGGACAACTTAATATTATCAAATTCTTAAAAGACTTAACAAATCTGTTCAAGGAAAGTGACAAAACACTGATAGGTCTGTCTGTATCAGCGGTCTCTTTTTCAAATAACACAAATCAATATTGAAGATCAGTTGCCGTGACGGAAACATAGTATTAGACGTCAGTGGTATATATTGTGGTATATTCAGTGGTTTTAATAACGGTTAAGTGATTCCAGAGAACGACTGAAGACGGCAGTCTGACATATATCTTGAAAACTAGAAGTGAACAAATAAAAAAAAAGATGAAATTGTTTATAAGTCTCAGATAGCAGGTAATATAGTCTAATAATGGATTTAAGGATCGACAGAATTTTCCCATTCAAAATCATCCTGTTTCTATAGCATCGATGCAGAGGAAGCTGATAGACCAGTTAAGTGGCCAAATCATTCTATACAGACAAGACAGAGTTACTGCTGGAGTGATCATATTTGTCCAGTTCAATTCAGCTATCCTCTCTCACTTAGACATTAACACTTTCATCATGATGATAACAATTAAATTATCACCTTCAGAGGTCAATAAAATATATATGAATTATAAAACAAAAACAAAAGACAAGCAACGTTAAACAATAACGACAAGCCAAAGAATTCTGACTGAAAAGGCAGTAATCCAGACAAATATTTTAAACACAAAAACAGCATCGTGTATGATTCTTTACTTTTTTTCCGTCTGACCGCCTTAACACAAATAATAATCTTTGCATGACATTCACATAATAATTTTTTTGAGACCTTTAAAAAGAGGTAAACGGCAGATTTCATGCCAAAACTGATCTAGACAAATGATACAATTTTATAAAAATGGACCCAAACTACTAGGTTTAAATTAATTTCAACCTCCAGAAGGTATAACTAACAGTTAAAAAATAACATCAAAGTTTTGTTAAAGCAGATATCATTAAGCATTCAAGAATTAAAACAATTTCATGCGTACAATTCAGTTACTCATGTTTGGAGCATCTAGACTTAAATCGGAAAACTGCAGAAGCATCACTCTTCTTTGCAGAACTTTATGTACAACAGGTGACTGGAAAACTGTACATATTATGAACACGATGAACAAGAGCCTTAATTGTCAGTTTTCTAAGTTTTAACCATACTGATCTAATCTAAACATCAAAGAAGTTTAATAAGCAAAGAGCAAATGTTTTTTCCCCCCATAAAACACAATTCAGACAGCAAGAAAAAAACTACAATTGTGCTTGGGTATTGGAACCTGAGAATTTCATATTGGTTTGGCCATTTTCGTTTGTTTTCGTGCTTTCCTTCATTCATTTACTTGATTGGTGTTTAACGTCATATTCAAGGGAATTTCACTTATATGATGACTTATGCCTTGACGGTGTATGGTGGAAAACAGATAGGAAAGCTTTAAGAACCGTCACTGCGATCTTTAATAACAAGCACCAGAAATGTTCATATGTACATATGGTCGGTAAAGCGATTCAACCCTATACTTAACATTGTACAGGCAACATTTCAGATATTCTGTACACTGGAAATAGCATAATAGTACAACATTCATTTTTGTTTGGTTCTTTGCTAACCGCCGAACTATATGGAAATCATATGACTAATTTGTAAAAAGCACTTGTTATTTCTTTTTAAGCCTCAAAAACACAAACAACCATACATAGGATGAGCACATCTTCAAAATATATAACACTTAGTCTGGCAACAGCTGAATCTGGTTTAAAACATTGAAGGGTTTTTCTCTTAAGGTGGCAGTATTAAATGTGGGGATAAAGGAGCATAGTTGGGAGAAAACCATCCATACTATGTATATTGCCAAAAAAAAAAGTATGCTAAAAAAAATGTAATTGTTAACATTTTTTGTTGAATTCAACTTCTGAAGATGCAAAGCTATAAACTTAAAACAGACTGTCAGTTTTGTCACTTACTGATTGAAAACACCTGTATATTTAGCACAAAAGAAATGGCTGATACATTATTCAGACAGAAGACATATTTTTCCTTTTTTCTGCATTTTGATTTACTTTTGACTTTATTGTACTAAATGAAAATCACATGGCTGTTTATTTTTCTTCTTAATTGCTGATCTGTACAAATGCATAGTTATAATTGTGATGGCATCATTTATGTGTTTGTCAGTTTATAAAAGCAATGCTACCATAAGTTAATAGTCTGTGTTAAGTCTAGCTACAGACAAGCCATAAACTTGATACAAGTCTTACTTAAATATCTGCAAAACTATTATAGATTGTTTAATAATACTCTTTGTAACTTTCTCTGGGATATTCTAGTGCTAGATCAAATGAACTTGTACTAAAACAAACCAAATCTGAGGGCATAGAACCTGAACTAGACAAATATAAACTTAAATGGTTTACTGTTCAGTTGTACTTCAAAGTTCAACGTATCAAAGCAGACAAATAAACAAAATTAATATGAAGGAAAATTTAGAAACTCTAAAATCCATAAACTTCAACAAACTTACTTCATTAACTTTATAAAAAGATATCAATATCAATGAGTTTTTACTAAATTTAATTATGTGATCAAATAAAACTGATACAGTTATTATTTATACACAAATTCCAAGAAATTTTTTTTTTTTATCAAACTGCCTATGTTGGATGGTTTAAAATGAATAGAAGCAGTTGTAATTATCCCGCTACAGTTACAATGATAAAGGCTTGGAGCAATCCATATTGTGTGGGGCTGTCGTGCTATAACACAGCTACAAACCACTTGAGTGCTGTGTAGATTTCACGACACTCTGACGACAGAACAGACGTCTCTCATTAAAACGAGAAATTATTATCTCAGTGGCAGCATTGGGTTTCAAACTATTCCATCTCTATTGCTGGTAAAATGATTTTGGTGTTATTAGGATGTTCTCTTTCCTGGTAAAACT
>JAVFBZ010179195.1:0-15544 GCA_032466195.1 Katharina tunicata
TCCAATATGTATTCTTCCAAACCACATTTGTTTTTCCGAGGTTATGTTATCAGGCTTTCAACGCCAAACCTCGTAAGTCATTGTGAAAAATATACGGGGTGCTTAACTTTTTTCTTTGTGTATATATTGAAAGCATGCAGTTTGTTTGGTATATTGACCAAGACATATCATTTCTATATTGCCAACCAACCAAAACAAAATATTGCAATAAAAGAATTGGACTTAAATTGTTTCTTGGTTATTTCAACTGTTTATTGGTATACGTGGTTATCAAAGGTTGACAAAAGCATTCTTATATCTTTAAATGATACATATTTAGCAAAGGAAATAATCAAGCTTAATGTAGATTCATACATTGCTTTGAAAATAATATTTAACACATAAAATTTGTTAGTTTATCCATGAAGACATTTTATTTAAATGTTGTCTACAACTATTGCTGAGGGGAGTTTTGCGCTGAAATTAAGGTTATTTCACTTATTTGATGGTGTGCCAATTGATGAAATAAACAACACTAAACAAAACACTTAAATTCAATTAAACATTTAAACTCAATTTAACAACTATTTAGAAAATATACTCATAGCCAATGGAATGGTTTGATTTGTTTCTTATTCAGTATGTTGGTTCTATAGAAGGGCATGTATAACAAAGCGCACAGGCACAGATTTTAGAATAATACTCAAGTAGTGTACTTCTAAGCACAGGAGAGATTATTTCATTTGATGTTGTGACACTATATTTTATAGTTTATCATTAAAAATAACATTAAGTAGGTGTTAAACCCCAACCAAACAAACAAACAAATGTACTCAACAAGGAGTAAAATTAAGTTTGTTTCGTTGGGTTTTTACGCTGCACTAAGGGTTATTTCACTCACATGACGGCGTGCCAGCCCAACGTATGAGGAGAGCACCGGGGCTCAGGAGCCTCTCAGCCAACCACCTGCTGGCAAAATGAATTTGTGCGTTCAGAATCAGAATACTTTTGAATTATTCCTGCTGTATAGCTTATTAGTAGCATATGATTGTTCTTCAAACTATGCCAACATTTATAATTTTTCTTAACATATCAGAAAAAATATTTACATGATCTATTTTTAAATGAAAGTAGTTAAACCTTTGCATCAGACAGACTGTTTGAAATTTTAAAAAGTTTCTCGAAGGCAGATGGGAATTCAGTTTAGGTGCAAACTGTATGACTGCGCTACATGGGCTGTCTCCCAACTGTGTAGATATGACTGTAGGATTTTGCATGCAGCAAGAATATGAATTAAATGAATACAATTGTTGTTCTTGAAATTTTGATTGAAGGGTTTAAGTGAATACAAATTTAAGTAATCCATACTTATTTCTTGCTTCAGTTACTTCATAATGTACACCAATAGTATATAGTTTAAAGCGCTTCTTGAGTTCTTCCTAAACTATGCCAGTTTGTTTGTTAGATTTATTGGTGCATATAAACTTTCCCAGTGTCAATCACCACTGAGTCTATATTAATTTTTAGTGTGTTTGTGTACACAGGGTTAAATTTTCCCAAAATAGATTGTCAATCACCCAATCAGACACCCTGGGTGCATCATGCAATAGTTTTAGAAGGACTGAGCTACAGATGATAACTGTGTAAATTTTCCTCTGATTGATTGTTGTCTTCAAATCAAATATTGCTGTTCTAAAGCTTAATTTGATAAATGTCCCATGGAGTTTCATCGAATCTAATTGACACAAAATGTGCTCTTGATCTAAGTAAGGGGCAGCAGGAAGCCGATTTGTACCATTATTTTAACACCAATCAGATGGCACCAGGAAAGAGTTTCTAGTTCAGTTGAACTTCAGACAAATTCCTAAAATAACAAGTCCGCACTGCGAGACATACCCCGTGGCCTGTAGCAAATACGAATCCTGTGGCTGCAGGCACAAATGTCGAGGTGTTGAGGCATGTGTTATTACCTGCCTCAAGACCTTGGCATTTGTGCTGTGTGCATGTTTAAACAAATACAAATCATGTGGCTGCAGGCTTTGAAGCATGCATTAGAAGCATATATTAACATACCCCGTGGCCTGTAGCAAATACGAATCCTGTGGCTGCAGGCACAAATGTCGAGGTGTTGAGGCATGTGTTAATACCTGCCCCAAAGCCATGACATTTGTGCTGTGTGCATTTATAAACTGACTTTTTAAGAAAACCATGATAAAATTGAAAACTCCGGTTCTGTTATGACTTGCGTATTACTATGAGGTATATTATACATCCCATTTTTCAGAGCAATCCTAACATTATTGACAGAGAAATAGTCTATTTAGTTAATGTTACATCAACAACAACAACAAGAACAACAACAAAAGCGCCAACAAGAAAGTGAGTAAGATCTAGACCCCGTTCACTACGGGGTAAAAATATTCGACAATATGAATTCCTGTTTTAATGAAATACTTATGTGTAGTATTATTGTAAGCTTATAGGTCTTCAATCTGCATACAAAAAGATATTGTACCACACTGGTTCATTCATAAGTGGTAAGTTTAAATTATATTTAACACATTAAAATGATTTGGGCTCATCACGGTTACCTGGCTTTTAAGTGTTGGATAGTAAATCAAATATGTTATAATTGTGTGTGTTTATTATGTTACCGACACACACCCAATTAAAAAATTTGCATTTGTTCCTACCTCATTATATTATATTTTGTCAAGAGTAATCACACTGGCACAGGAATATCGACTAGTTAAAGTCAATAAATTATCTCATGTTCTAGATCAATTCTCAGAGGCAAGTTTCTAACTAGTCCTGAATCTCGAGTTGTTCTGGATAACCCAAAGGCGCATCTCGAAAAAAGGCAATACATGTAACATGTAAATTGTGAAGATAAATATGTGGCGAATATGTAACACAAATAGATATCAGGTATGGGTTCAAATAAGCACAACCTGAAAAATGTATCGTTTAGAGTTAGGAGTCATTATATTATAGATATACATGCATATTTAATAACATATTTTGTTTACTATCCAACACTTACAAGCCAGGCGACCTTGGGGCTGATGTATTTTATAAAAATATAAGCTTTTAAAAATTCGTTTGTACGCACCCAAGACTAGATTTTCCATGTTAACAATATTTTTTAATGTTGATACTATATTACATCAATCAAATATTGCAGAAACATTCATCTTCTTTTAGAACCCAATTCATTAGATAAGCCTTGCTTTATGTCACAGTCAAAATCATATAGATACGGGGAAAAGTGCAAGTAGGTTGAAGGGATGAACCACCAAAATACTGCAATTTGTGCCATATAACTGATTAAACCTTGAATAAGGTGTAAAACATGAACCAAACAGTTGTTAAAATAGCTATAGATAAGTAACACATATTACTTTTGCTTTTTTAATATGGATTATCACCCACTCACTGCTTTCCCAAATAAAATTAAAAAAAATGTTTAATCAAAGCATCGTTTGTTATATTATAACTGTTGTATGTAGCAGTAGAGTTAATTTATATGTGATATTAATATACCTCTAGGCCTTTTGGTTAAGGGTAGTATTTTTCCAGATTATATTCATGCTGTCATAATTAGCACTCGAGGAACATTAACTTTCCAACAGTGATAATAATCAATACACCTCTGCCAATGTAAAAGTAAATCAGTAAATTTGCTCAATCCCTTGAGTTCATATATGAGTGAAATAAAGTATGGCATTAAATCCCAAATCAATCAATCAATTAAGGCGATAGATATTAAATTTCTTAATTGTCCTAATTTAACTCATTTTTTAAAGTAAAAAAAACAACAACACATTAACAACAGCATCATATTTCAAATTTACGTTGTTGTTAAGGATAAGTGATTGCATTAAAATAACTATCATAATACTATTGACTATTCATTTGAAATATTTAATTTGATTATCACAAAAATGAATATTATTAAACCTTTACTGCATTTTCAGTATATAATGTTAAAGTGTAGGAGAACATACTGTATACTGTAGCGACATGGGTTCTTAAAAATAAAATGTATACTGTAGCGACATGGTTATCTTTACAAAAAAATGAGAATCTACAAAATACTAGTTACAGTATTATTTATATTATGGTATTCAGAGAAAGAAAAATGTGCATCCCTACATGAGGAATCCAACCTGGGACCTCTGACAAACAGGGATTATATAAAATGTCACTGAATTCCTCACATGTATCTTCATATTATGCTGATAAAACAAGCACAATACTAGTGATTCCAATAGTATTTGAAGGAGTTGTGATGGTAAGATAATAGTTACAATAAATATGGAAAAAGCATATAGGAATCTGAGCATCCCCACGCATTATATGTCATGGGGATACAAAAGGAAAGCTGTGATTACTCTGACTAAATAGTTAAGAAAAGGAGATAATATATGTAATTCAACTTGACAATTTTAATAAACTGACAACTATACACCTATAAACTCCGTATTATATGTTTCCTATATAAATTTAGATATGTCAATTTTAATAAACTTGACCTATCTAAATATATATAGAAAACATATAATATGGGGTTTTATCAAAAACAGGCAATAGATAGATAGATAATCTTTATTTTCAAACTCTATAAACTACATTAGGCATGCGCCTCTTTTCGTGAAGGTCGAGGTATAAAACGAATGGTAAATATAAATATATTTTGGTATAAATGTTGAGAAAGAAAATTTTGCTTGCCTCCACCGGGATTCGAACTCGGGTAAATATTTATATATATATACAATACAACAACTCGAGATTCAGGTCTATCTAGAAACTTGTCTCTGAGAATTGATCTAGAACATGAGATAATTTATCGACTTTAATTAGTCGATATCCCTGTGCCAGTGTGATTACTCTTGACATAATATACAATACATATAAATTAACATAAAAATTGACATTGAATAAAATAATGTTACCCCGCTTCAGCAACCCGTTTTTTTGTTTTTTGTCAATGGCCAATATACAAAAAACATGTAAATATTGCATTGGTCCCATTGTTTACAAATAAATTAAGCTAAAATAGTTTAAATGACTATATAATGTACAAGTATACATATGAATAATAGTAAACATAGATAATTAAATAAAATAGATAATTTTCACTGAGAATAGTAAAATCAATAATTTAAACTTAAACATTTTTCGACTTAATTTTGACTTTGTCTGTAAAAGTGCATTGGGTTGAAAACACTTATGAATTTTCAGATAAATATAATTTAAACAAATATCTTTATCATTCTGTTTTAAAAATATTTACAGATTAAACGCATTGGTGATTTAAAAAATAACGCTTTCTGAGCTGTAAATAAAATTCAGAACCACGTTAAAGCCTGGGGTTAATTGGTATTTGATCTGGAGTAGGACAAGAGGCAAATAAATAATCTATTGATTGACTGGTGTTTACGTCGTGCCCAAGGGTAAACACGGCCGTGCATTCCAACAGTTAGCGGTGACAGCAGCACAACCAAATAATGTGAAGTCACTTTAAGTACTACCTATGTTGGGAAAATAATAAACCGCCAGCTTTAAGCATGACAGCATGGATGATAGCTCTAAACACACTGCCCATAGCCAGAGGCCCCATCTAAATACAACAGGAACACTTTATAGACAAACAGCCTGTTTATCAGTTTACTTTTGTGCCTAAAGGGAAGATATTTAAATATTTATCTCCAATAGATTCCTACCGCAGAACCCCAACAACAATCGACATTAAGTTACTCTATGCGCATAAAATAAAGTTATTCATTTTCAAAGGCCAACATTTCAGTTTTAAATTGGCTTTCATTGTAAGGCCATCAGTTCTAAAGCATCCTAAGTTATACAACATAGATTTATTTTATTTGTCTCCCGAATTTCCAAAGTGAACGGACATGTAAGGCTGTGCCATGATCACAACGGTTTCGTTATTCAAATGTCCTCAATGTAGTGAACATAGAATATTTATCACAAACGATTACAATGATGATACGGAATATGAATTCTGTGAATGTTCTCTGAATAGCCGTGTAAATGGGGAGAGCTTTTAACGCTATCAATAATTAACAATTTGACCAGTGTGATGCCTGAAGCAAAATCTACGCATTGTTTCGTGTTGCCTGTCGACTACCCACACACAAAGCGATTGAATGAATTAATGACAACATGTAGTTATTATTTTTATCCAAGTATGAAATCCATCTTTTTTTAACCTTATCTTCAAATGTCCTACCTGAATGAGCGGCTGATAAATGTTATATCAATAAGATGACTTCATTATGAATAAGTGGTAATTGCTTTGTGCCACACGAACTTTATACAATGGTACAATTGGTAGTCGAGGTGCTTCATATACATAATGTATGAATGGATAATTGACGAACATAAGAGGTGGGTATTGTTCAAATTCGGATGTTTCAGTTTAGACTAATGGGTCTATTCTTTCCGAGAGTTGTCGAACTCATCGATTTGGTTAATGGATCAATCATTTGACAGCCTATGAACACACGTAATTAAATTTATATGTGTGTTTGATTCGATTCTGTGGGTAGATGGTCTACAGTACTGATTTCAACCCCGTGGTTTGAACACCGGGAGATGTATTCCATTTAGACGTCAGTTGGGTATTAACATTACTGGTGCGAAAACTAAGAAGGATGAATACTTACAACACGAGATTTGTTCTATTTCTTCTATCGTCAGTGGCTTTCATAAGTTCAGGTAAGTCGTGCAAATCTTCCTTCGACTTAAATGATGATTTAAAAAACATGAGAATCGGTTAATCATTTTCAGTTTTAAGATAACCAACAACCAAAAAGTTTTATTTCTGTCATTTCCAAATGCAAGCAAGCGATTTTTCGAGAAAAAAAAGTGTAAAATAATTTTAGATAAATAGAAAAATAAGTGCAGCTAGAATTAAATGTAAACTGAAAGTGTACATTTTCTGTTATATGTTTTAGAATTCTATGTGCAGGCGCTCTCCATAGATCTGATTCTTCCTCCTGAATATCTAATTCCTGGCGAGGAAGCGAGGTACAGCGTCTACGTGAATTCTACTGATAATGTTACCTGTCTATTGGAATATGGAGATAGCGCTTGTTGTACGGTTCTCACTTCAGAGTGTTTCTCCTCCGTTGATAATCTCGCATATCACGTCACAACATATTTCTACTCGACAGCTGGAGTTTTTAATATATCTCTTACCTGTGAGGATGAAAGTCAAAAAGACACCAAGCACGGAACTATAACTGTTCAACGCCCGGTGGAAGGTCTGCAGTTTACGACAACTGAGAACATAATTCTGGAGAAAAGGGATGATATCATTAATGGTGATATTAACTTTTTCTATCAGAATGGGACATCAGTCGAAGCAAAATGTGTGATCCTTGGTGGAGGAGATTGCAGCCAAACAACTACAATTAACACCGTCTCAAAAAATGGAACTATTTCTTTTCTACCCACTTATTTTCCGACTGTTGGAGAATATACACTTGCTCTTTGGCTGGAGAACAATGTTAGCTATTTTAACCTGAACAAATCAGTTATTGTGGAAGAAAGGATTCAAGGTTTAATAGCAGATATTCCAGATACTGTCCTTGTGAATTCTACCATTTCAGTTCGGGCTAATGTAACCTACGGATCTAATGTTGAATATTTCTGGATAATAGGTAGCTCGACCAACACCACACTGTGGTTTCTCTGCAGCGGTATCAACGCGACCGGAAGTTTCGTACACCAGTTTTCTGAACCAGGACAAACGGTTTTTGAAGTAGAAGCTATAAATGCATTAGACAAGGCCACTTTGACGAAAACGGTATTCGCTGTTGTGCCTGTGAACGGGTTTTCAGCTCAGACAACTTCAAATGTTCCTGGTGCGGATTTAGTGTTGACAACTTCTTCTGTGCTCGCTGAGCACATGGGTAACTTAACTGTAATGATACTGTCTAATGGCGAACCTCTTCATAACACCACGATTACTCCAACTGCACCAGGCGATATTTATTCAGTTTATCAAAATCTTTCCCAAGGAAATCATAACCTGAATATCACTTTGACATCAGGTGTATCTGAACAAGAAGTTGTTTTGACTGTAGCACTCTGGAAAAGGATCCACACAGAGATTAATGTACATGCTATCGTTTTAGAGGCTGGATCGTCGTTTATTGTCGAAATACTTAACACGACCGGATGGGGATATTTATATGAGTACAACTATGGAGATTTACATGATAATTCCACAGGAGAAAGTAATGAAATCAACCAATTCCTTTCTACAAATAAACAATTCCACTACCGATACGCTGATGGTGGTGTGTATACATTTGAAGTGGAAGTGAGTAACCCCATGCACAGAAAGGATCTGAATGTGACATTCTTTGTGTTCCACCCAGTTCCAGAATTTGATTTTAGAGCATCTACAGCAATAGCCATTCCATCTGGTGAACTATCGTACACTATTACCATTGGCAATAAGCTCGCGCCCACAAATGCATCCTGCATCTTACATCAGTTGAAAGGTAATACCATAACAACGTATAATTATTCCTGGGATCAAATAGTAAATTCGAATCAAATTGGCGTTTTTATATCAGACGGTGTGTACAATGTGTCTCTGACTTGTTTTAATGAAATCAGTTCTGTGTCGAAGTCGGTGGTTGTCAAAGCATTTGAAATCAAAGGTGAAATGTTTAACGTATCTTATGACTACTTCCAGGGTCTGAATGATACAGACGATTCAGTTGAAGTTATATACAATATTTTCTATTACGACAACACATTTATGCCAACTGGTGCTGTGATATTGGAGTGGGAATTTGGGGATGGTTCTAGTTACGAACCCGTCAATATTACTTCTTGGACGAAGACACATCGATTCTCTCAAAGGGGCGTTTTTAATTCTTCCCTGAATATTTTAATTCCCGCACAGAATACCTGGTCTATACCTATACCGATTCAGATCGGTATTCTTGCAGTAGAACCTTTAACCTTTGTTGGAAAGGTAAATGAAGATGTGATGACATTAATAATTGCAGGGGCCGTTGGACAAAAAGTCGACTATGTAATAGACTTTGGAGATGGAAATGTTGTAAACTGCACAGAAATAGAGGCAGACGGCACATCTGTTTTAACCAAACAAAAAACGTACACAACAGCTGGTTTTTTCCAAATAAAAATAACCGCATCTAGTGATGTTTTCGTTGAGGAAAAACTTATCCCAAATGTTCATATTTTGTGGCCGATTGAAGGTTTAATATTAGAAGTAGAACAAGAAATAACAGTGCCGAATGCAGAGGGTGTTATTCGTATACTTCTAGATGGTACAGCCCCACAACCATCCAACATGTCCTGTGTCATTAGGTACTCAGATAAAAGTGCCATCGATTTCCTGAATAGCCCTGGAGAAGTTCGACATAGATTTACTGGCATTGGGGAGGTAGATGTCACGGCCACTTGTAACAACTCTGTGTCATCAATGGAACTCACTAATTCAACCAGTTTAAAGAGTACATGCTTTGGTCCAAGTCCCCCTTTTAATCATTATACGGGCAATTTAATGAAATTAATATCCGACAAAATCACATTATCAGCAGTATTTGATGTGTTGTGTACCAATATGACCCTCCAGTTCATCTGGAATGTTTCAAAAGACGGTATTCCAATAATATTTGAGCAACCAAACTCGACTGTGCTCGTCCTTTATCCACGGATGCTTCAAGCAGGAATACATAAGATCTCTTTTCATGCTGACTTTGATGAATTTCCTGAAATTTATTTGTCCGATTCTGTTATTGTTACTTATAGCCAATCAGATATCGTTGCTGGTATATATGGTGGGTCGGTCCGAACAGTGGGAAGACCCCAGTCTTTCATATTGGACGGATCCTCTCAATCAAATGATCCGGACATTGATCCAGCTGTTGATCATGTTGATCAAGGGCTGTCCTATAACTGGGCATGTCAGAAAACTTCCGATATATCTTCAGCCGAGTCGGTCGTCAGCACGGGATCTTCCAATCCATGTGGAGGATGTGTGACAGGTATGTCCACGGGTATATTAACTGTGCGGCCCGGCTGTCTGGATACCAATGCCTGGCATGTCTTCATATTAACAGTTACCAAGGACATACGGATGAGTAAGACGGCACAGATTATACACGTTGTTTCTGCACCTACTCCACAGATTCTTCTAAGGTAAGCCTTCAGGGTATTGACGTTTAATTAAATAATTAGGCGTTTAATCGTGGCTAAAGCATTATCAAACTGTAGGGTTTCCATTTGAATTAGTCAACGCAAATATTTTAAGTGCTGTCGTTCATTTAGTATGATGTACTTGTAGTGTAATGCTGAAAGTGTTTCCTCTGCTTGTAGATGTCGTTCGAATTGTCTCCCGAGGAAGAACGCCGAGTTTTCTATACAGTTTGAGAGTGAATGCTCAGATTGCAGCCAAGAAGACTTAGTTGAAGTAGTATTTGCTTGGCGGCTTTATCGGCGAACAGAACCCAACGGCGTGGAAAAATTGGTACCAGAATTCGAGATTATAACAAGTACAGGTTAGATATTGGCAATTATTAAATTGAATGCAATCTGTCTCCCACACCTTTTCATATGTACATGTATATGATGACTAATATGATAACTGAAACACCGCTGAACACTATTATCACTAAAAAAAAATAAAAAAAATTATTGTGTTGTTTTTGTTATCAGGAGTAAATATCTCAGCAATGTCAATTCTACCAAACAGTCTCTCCTTGGGATACACGTATCGGTTAGAGCTTCTAGCATCAAACATGACCGGGAAGACTACGGGAAGTGTCAGCGAAACGTTTCAGATGAACTATCCTCCATACAATGGAAGCTGTTCAATAACACCGCGTGAAGGTACGCTGCTATATATAGAGATTGCCTCTTTCGGAGGCTGCTATAATATGTTCATTGTAGCCTATTTAAGTTTATTTAACATGTTGGCGGTACTGTAAGCTGGGCATCAACATTTAATGCTATACAGCCTGTATAATGATTGTATTGTTGAATATAATTGTAATATCTTCATCATAACTCGCATCTTAAGTACGACTAAACAAGTGTTATCCAGTTGAACATCTATACCAGTCTGAATTACATATGTTTTGTTTGCCAGGTCGTGCCATGTTGGATACCTTCACTATGTCATGTTCAGGCTGGGTAGATGAGGAGGCTCGCTCTGTGAGATCTTCCCTCGACAATGGAGACAGACTTACCTATCAAGTCCTACACTCTACACACGAAGGCGACACGAGTCTTATATATTCAGGAGGTGTGTCTAGTATATTATTTATCATATTTGTTTTACAGCTAAACTAAAACTATTCCTCTGTCAATAATATTCAGAACAGCTTAACAATGTTATCAGATGCTAGACAATAATGGTCCGTGTCCCATTTGACAATTCGAAAGCTGAACAGATGGAAAGCTCGACATGGCTTCTTACTTATAGTTTCGAAAACAAACATTGGACAGCTGGAAGAAGAAAAGCTCTAGACCCTTTCCACATTTCCGGCCCACAATTCAATCTACAAAACCTTGCCACGGCGTCCACAATGTCATCTTTTGTCTACAGTATTTGGACATATGAATAGCTGAAGGCGTTTTTTTTTATTCAATTGACGCTTCCAGATTTAACCATTTTCTCATTTTACGACTTTGATCTTCTTTTAGTGGTAAACAGAAGTAGAACCATTTAGAATTATATAATCTTTTATGAATGACATGCAACATCTGGAATATTTTCAGCGCAACGTTTCGTTGAAGTTGAGATTTGCAACCATTGCTTGAAAACAGTCCTATTAACTAGACCGAATCGTTGTGCCGGACATATACCAGAAGTTGTCACCCATAAAATCTTCTTTTCTTTTTTTTTCTAATAGTCTGAGTAAGCTCAAGACATATATCATTATTTAAAAGGCATAAGCTGAGAATATACAGTTGCGCAGGAAGCTAATTTCAAAGTGAGGTGGGGCGTAGGTCCTAGCCCAATATCGAGGGTCCAGGGCCTCCTAGGCTCTGGGAGCTTTGAAAGTCAGTAAACATGGAGAGCGATGTAAGTTATTTTGGGCAGTGAACTTTGGATTCAGTAACATACTAAAATGTTCTGATTTCTATCCCCTTTCTCCCAAAAGCAATTGTATTAAATTTCCTTTCTCAAAAACATTCAATAAAAAATGTTACGTGTGTGAAATGTTCTAAAGCACTGTGACTTTTGATTATGTTTGAAAACGAAACAAGGTTGTTTACTTAGTTAACATCTTATACCTGTTTTAATTCCAATGGACTTCTACGTACATTGACTACCTTGATAACTATTAAAATAACGTCAGGTGACAGTAAAATGAATGTTTCATACCATTGGTTTCGGGAAATGTCACAAATTCAATTCAAGTATGGTATTGAATACAAAGTTCACCTAAGATCGCTTCCCCGTACTTCCTGACAAGGCGGCCATGGACTCTCAGTGTCGGGCTAGGCTAGAACGCTCCCCACACACACCTAATAGTCATCGCAATATGAAATAAACTTCCTGCACCACTGTACAGTTTCAGATTATGCCTAGTAAATAGTAGATATATGTCTTAATCTTATTCAGACAATTAGAATAACCTTACATTTTGTGGACGACTACTTCCGGTAACGTTTTGATCTAGTTGCCAAGGCCGTTTTCAAGCGATGAATACAAATCTCGACTCAGTCGAAAACGGTGTTAGCAACTAGAGCAACACGTTGCGCCAGCAATCATGCCATAAGTTATCATCTATAAAATAATATGTTATTCTAAGTGTCTCTAGATCTGTATGCCTCTAAAAGAATATACTCTTGAAGATACTTTTGTCTATAAAAATACACAAAATATATATATAATTTGTCTAGCATTACAATAACACACATATCAGAAATTATTTATTTATTTTGTGTCTTTAGATTAGATAAATGAAAACCAATGTGGTTTTCCGCAGCCAAGTGTTGCCGTAAACCAGATTCAAAGTCGTAATGGCCTTATTGTTTACACCAGGATCGCAGTTTGCTATTCGCTATTCGCAGAAACCAGTCATTATTTGTATGAGCATGCAGATAAACAAGATTATCTCTTTTAATAATGTGTTTTATGTCACTAACTTACACAAACATGATTAGAATGTCATGGTTAAGCAGATCGAATAAATTATTTTCGTGTAGCATCACAAATTTTGAACGCGAATTAGGCCCAATATTCCTTATACAACCCGGGGCCGCGCTCTTTCGGGTGCAGACTCTTTCGGTTAATATGATTTATTTCTTCAATTGTTCCTTAACGAATTGTTACTCAAGCAATTTAACTTACTTGAGGACTTTGAGATATATCTTTCGGATAGGGAAACATAATTTTGTTACATAACATGATTATTTATTTGATTGTTTCTTTACGAGGGACCGTATTCACACGACATAGCGAATCGTGCTTAAGTTCTATGTAATAGCTGTTTGGGAGACGCGCGAATCCATCTGTCGAAGAATCCATCTATACTTTGATATATATAAGGAAAGGTTTCCGGCGGCTGCGTAGATCGCAGGTGGTTTCTGCGATATTTCTCTTCGTTTTCTACTGTACATTGGCAACGCGAAGTCGTTTTATCAGTGAAATACCCCGGAGTACGGCTTTAAAGACAAATCAAATAAATAAACACAGCTAATAAGGGTGTGGTTTTTCATTGTAATAAATATAAGTATCAAGTCTAGTACGTTCCTACGCAGCGGCTATTGATACTTAACATTTACTACAGTCCAGTACAGCCGCTGCTAAAACAAGGCCGATTTACCAGCGATTGCAACAAGAGGGCTCTGTTTAGACTTTTTAATTTTTACAAATCTGCACGGTAAATGAGCTCTATTGTAACAATTGTTGAAGTGTCTTTATAAATTAAAACAGTTATGTTAATAAATACAATTTCAATGGGTAGCCTACAAGTATTGTACGGCTAAAATAGATAAAATTCTGCTATTATTCAAATTCAACGTAAAGAGGGCTGGTGATTTTCCCTCATAATCATGTGTCCACAAAGCTTTTGATCCCACCTCGATGAATAAACCTTATATGTAACGAGTCAGCATTTTGAATCTTGTAAGGGGCGGGGCTAATAACCAGTTGATTTGTATTAACGTCGGTACATCAAAGCATGACCCAAATGTGACAGCAAATTGACACATCATCATGCGAGTACTAATAACGATTGCAACTCCACAAGTCCAAAAACACTTCAAATTTGTTGTTTTACGTTTTCGTTCAATGACACATCCACGCCTTCCATTTGTCCCGCAACTTTCTCCAAATTGGATTGCACAGTCTGGAATAGTGCCCTTTGGTGGCCATCCCGGGAAAATCGGCCTTGTTTTAGCAGCGGGTATACTTGTCTTAAGTATAAGAAGTATATATCAATTGCCGCTGCGCAGGAGCGTACAAGGTTAGTTGAATCTAAACCTTCCATTACCTTAAAGGAGAGGTAAAAAAACACAAAGTTATAGTTAAATTACAGGCCCTACCAAGTTGTTAACAAAAGTGCTATTACGTTGTTTGTACAATTTCTCGATTTCCATTGAAAGCCATTCTATAAACTATGTCACTCCGATTAGTCAACCGCGTAGACTGCCATTGGCTATCTTGGATATGTCGTACCAGATACAATATTTCAAATTCCGTTAAAAGTCGCGCTGTGAAAATTGAGAAAACACCAGGCCTACTAGGTTTGTATGTTTTTTTTGTATAGCGTAATAACACTGACACAGGGATATCGACTAAATAAAACCGATATATCTTCTCATGTTCTAGATTTATATATAGAAATTTGCAAGCAAAAGTTTATTTCGTTACATTTATATAAAATATACATATATATGCAATCTAGTTTGTGGGTAATATATAGATGAAAAAGACGCATTTACAGTTTACCTGGACAAAAATTCGGTCGTTCTACCGTGAGCCTTTGCTAGTGTGTTTTATGTCGCACTAAAGGATATTTCACTGATATGTGAATTTCAATCGCCGATGTACGGTGGTAAACCGCGATGAACCCTCGTAAAAACCACCCCGATACCCAGAGCCACCAGAAAACCTTCAGGTCCCCAAAAAGCTATTCGAAAGAACCAGACCGCGATACGCTCTTTCCAGCCCTGTAATAAGACAAATCCTACGTGCAGGTTGATATTTAATGTGAATTGACTAATTTAATTGAAAGTTATAGGTTTAGTGTCGTACTCAGGGGTATTTCAATTATATGACGACTGTACCTTGCATGTCTCTGTATGATGGGAAACGTGGGGGAGACACCCTACGATCACATCAACCAGTGCAAAGTACCATATAATACTTCAGGTCGACAGCGGCACTCGAACATCAATATACACTCTTCAAAAAAAGAAACGCAAAATGAAATTCAAAAATGATACTTACAATTTTGTACACGTATGTTAACTCAAACAGTTTTGTAGGGTTGCACATTGTTACTGGAATGTTTCAGAAGATCATCCTTGACCAAACGCA
>JAVFBZ010179206.1:0-15544 GCA_032466195.1 Katharina tunicata
ATAATGGGAGTGGGAATTTCCTTGCTTATCACAACATGTCAGAAACTTCATAACCCACAGTAATGGGAACCTATCACCGCTATCAAGCTTATTCAAATCAGAAATGTCTTAAATCTAACCCTACAGGAATTAGGCTTATTTTTATTTAAGGTATTGCTGGACCCTCTGGTTGATTTTGAGAGAAATGCGTTTAGTAAAACCTTTTACCAGGACTAATATTAATAAGATCCCTAATTATTTTTAGTGAATATCCAACGATTATTTCTATAACTATTACAAGTTCAGTGCAAGTTGACACGAGTACGGTTTCGAAGAAGACATCTGATTTTGTTTTTCTTTCTATCACTTCTTTTTAAATCTTTAACATACAGTTTACTTTCCGATATTTTCAAATGCAAATCTACATACAGAATAGAACACAGAGTATAAGCTTCAAATCTTGAAAAAATAAATTGAAAGAAAAAAAGTGAAATTGTAACAGGTACATGTATGTGGCTTGAAAAGAAGCTTATTTGACCAAATTTCATAGTGATTAGAGAAGATTGTAAACATCCTATTTGGTGAGTATGTTTGTTTGGAGATATGTGGACATTTCATGCATGAATGGCAGCCAATAGTTTGATGAAAATGTATAAAGAAATATATTTAAGCAAGGAACAAAAATATAAAACTTAATATATTTTTCATTTTCTTATTGGTTATGTCACACAAACACGGATAAAACGTTAAAAAGGATTGTAGTTGAAGTAATGAACCAATAAAGCAAAAAATAACAAAAGGGTAAATGTAAAAAATTCACATTCGTTGTTTCTGTTAATATATATTTTGCATTTAACAAAATGCTTGTGAAAGTATACAAAAATGCCTAATGTGTAGCTCGTACCCCAAAATAAACTTGACTATAGAAACATAGACATGTATCCCAAAACAAAAGACATTTGAAGCTTTACCCAGTGACAGAAATATATATTGAGCCCCTTAAACATCCCTATCAAAGTACTGAATAAAAAGAAGCCGAAACAAGGTCAGTTTGAATTCCATCAATAAGACAGATAGGTCTGTAATGACACTGGAAACATAATCATCACAAAGGATTTGCTGGCCAAAAAGAAAAACGAACATTATTTCTTTTAATTTGTTCACAACCAATTTAAAATAGAATTGTACTGGAAAAATTGAATAAATCGGCATTAAAAATGGTAAATACATGATTGCACGCATCTTGTACTATCTGAAAATGAGTATGACTTCAATCAAACCAAAAGTCTGACAGATCATTGACATCAAAAGCAGCTACTTCAGTACATTGCTAATTCAAACTATAGCAGAGTTGATTAGATTCATTGTTGCAATTAAGTTATTTAGTATCTAGCTGTTTAGTTACAAAAGATAATTTCTCAAAACAGTAGATTGTTTGTTTGTTTGTTTGGTTGGTGTTTAATGTCATACTCAAGACTATTTCACATATATGACGACTTTTTATTAATTATTAATTTGCGTTGCCGGTGTATGGTGGAAAACCGTGAAGAAATCTTATAAAAACCGCCCTGCGAACTTTGCAGCCACCTGAAAACTTCCTATATACCTAAGGTCCACATGTCCACTGTCTCAAAACAGTGGAAACTCTGCAGCCACCTGAAAACTTCCTATATACCTAAGGTCCACATGTCCACTGTCTCAAAACAGTGGAAACTCTGCAGCCACCTGAAAACTTCCTATATACCTAAGGTCCACAGGGGGATCTCAAAACAGTGGAAACTACAAAGCAAAAATCTTACGGTATCTTCTGCAATTTGTTCCATTGTTGCCACTGATTCTTTAACAGCCTCCTCCAGTAGGGGTCTCATTGTCTCCAATTCTTCCTGAAGCTTGGCCACTTCATCAGCTGTTGTCAATAACTGTGGGGACACAAACATAAATACATAATTATTTCAGTGAAATATTCTGTATTCTCACTTTATAATAATAAAGCTGTATCTTTGCTTGGCAATATATTTGCTGTACTTTTTGAAACAATTTAAATGATATTAGTTTTCTAAATGGTAAATAATAATTTATGCAAATATTCCTACATGTAATTTATGAAACATAATTTATAAAAAATAAAAATAAAACAATCAACAATCAGATAAGTACTCTTATCTGGCTTGTAAGATTGAGGATTCATTTTAAAAAAGTTTCACTCATCCAGCTCAAGAGAGAAAAGTTAAAATAAGAAAAAAAGTACAACATAGATAATAAAAGAAACACTCACCTTATCCAGGCCAGTTTTTGTCCTGTTTCTTGCTGTATTCAGTTCACTTTTCTTCATACCAATGAGTTTGGAGAAAATTCCCAGTAATTCCAAGTAACTCGTTGGTGTGACATAATTATAACGAGATAACTCTGACAAAAACTTGGCTGAATTCTTGATGACAGATTGGTGTATTTCTTGACACATACACACCTGAAATGAGAGTGTTGATTATGTTGACTTTAAAAATATGACTGAAAATGTTCATATTGATCTGCTGCCTGTCAAATGATTGAACTGGTTTAATTTTAATAACTTCACAAGAAAGTCAATCGTGAGGTAGCATTGTACAAGAAATGGTTTAAGTAAACAACATCTTTAGGCAAATACTCCAGTCAGGCAACCCCACCCAAAGCTTAGATAGGTCCAATAAGTCAGCTTAGTTCATGCCACACAGCACCGAATAGTGTTAAAGAACAAAAATTTCCGGCTTCAAACCAATCTATGTTCAACTTTTGATGTAACATCTCTAACTTGTACATCAACCTGACTGCAGTCAACAACTGCTCCAGGGGTCCGTTTCACAAAGGGATCTGAGCTTACGTTGAACGTAACTGCCATGACAACACAATGCCTCCAGTACTTGTCGCTATGGTATTTACGTTGAACGTAGACTAAGATCGCTTTGTGAAACGGGGCCCAGGAGCATTGCTATGAAACAGTCAGCTTGGTTAAATTTATTTTGCAATGCTGAAAACATTTGCACAAAATTCACTCACCAAGCCTTCAAGTATTTTATCTTCTCCATCCAGTTCAACAATGTCAGAGAGGAATCGTAAAGCAACAGATCTGAGAGCCTCGTCTGGCCACTCGCTGAACCAATCAATGGTGCAACAGTTGACAAGGGCGGGAAACTGACGAAGTCGAGCACGGAACACCTCACCAATAGGACTGTTCATAACAAATAGACAGGAAAAGTGAATCAAATACTCATTTGTTGGTCATCATTGCACAAGATTATTTCAAATACATGCCAGTGTTTATAACATAAGCAAGCCATGACTGATCTCAGTGAGAGTAGAGGGACTGGGAGGGGCTTGGTCCTGGTGCTCTCTGAACTAAGGGGAATCAGTAAACTAATTTGTGGCTTCCTGTTTTGTACTGTACTCTTTGTTTACTTGTGAGAAAGTTTCCAGTGAGCTTAACAGTTTCTTTTACTTCACATGATCATATGAGTACAACTTGAAACCCAAATCAATTAATCAATCAATCAATCAATCAATCAACCAATCAACCAACCAACCAATCAATGAACCAATGAATCAATCATTCATTCATTCAAGCGTACATGTAGTGGTCGATTAATTCAATTCATCAATGGTAATGAAAAGGAAATAAATTCAGAACTATAAAACAATCAGAAATAAAAGACATCACATATTGAATAGCTATCGCTCTTCTTATTCTCATAATGCTGCTTCGTAGAATTAGTAGTCCATAGGTATTATTACATGTTATCCAAATATGGAAACTATTCATGTTTGCACCTACCTCATTGTGATGACAGTATGAAGGTTGTTACGGACTCTCTTAGTGTACTGGGAGAATAGGTTAGTCTTGGTGGGCTGCATGCCGATGTCTTGAACAATAGGCTTCATGGCTGAATAAATCTGGTCCAGCTCATCAAAGCCATAAATGTTTGGCACATCTCCAGCATTAAGGATGTTATTAATGTCCTCTAAGAATGATTCACTCTTTATCTGAAATTCAATGAAAAAAAAACACAAAAAAAACAAAGAACTATTACAAAAGAGTACATTATTACAATACACAAGGCTGAATGTTGAACAGACCCACTGGAAAATATTTTGAGCTCACATACCTGGGCTAAAATATTACAAATACATTATTCTGGCAATGTGAATTTTTGATATATACAAAAAACGTCAGTTTCTTAAATCAATATGGGCTTGACAATAACATGAGCTTATCTGAACAGGAAAACCCTGTTAGAAAGAAAATGCGGATTAAAGGATCGGACATAAGGATAAAAAGACCCCCCCCCCCCCAAAAAAAAAAAACTACATGTTCGTGTAGGTCACATACAAATAAACAGCATCACCAGACATTATTATTTTGCTGCCAAATATAAATCTATTTGTTTATCAGAGATTGAATACACAAGAAACAAATTTGTAGAAATGTCACTTTTTCGGCTGAAATATATGAAATGAAATGTAATGGAATGCTCCAACCCTGTATATTCCTGAACAACTACAGCACTAGTCTGGCTTAGGGCTGCACAGTATGTTTCCAGATTATATTCATGCTGTCATACTTAGCACTGGAGGAACATTATCTTTCCAACAGCACTAACATTTAAGTGACTTCCTTTTTTTGGTTGTGTTAGAGTCACTGTCTACTGTTGGAATACATCACCATCATATAAGGGGAAATCACGGCGCTAAACACCAATCAGTCAATAAGAATGAAGTCACAGCTTGAGTCCATCATTTCAGTATGTTTTGATGGAGAGGCTGTTGGAAACCATATCAGTTGGTCAGACATACTGATAAAAGTCGTTCAGCCAGATTGATGGAAACTAAATCAGTAGTTCAGACATATTGATGGAAACTAAATCATTAGTTTAAACAGACTGATGAAAGTCGTTCAGCCAGATTAATGGAAACCAAAGCAATGGTTCAGACAGATTGATGAAAACCAAATCAGTAGTTCAAACAGACAGATGAAAGTCGTTCGGCCAGATTAATGGAAACAAAATCACTTGTGTACACAGATTGATGGAAACGAAATCACTTGTGTAGACAGATTGATGAAAACCAAATCAGTAGTTTAAACAGACAGATGAAAGTCGTTCGGCCAGATTAATGGAAACCAAAGCAATGGTTCGGACAGATTGATGAAAACCAAATCAGTAGTTCAAACAGACTGATGAAAGTCGTTCAGCCAAATTAATGGAAACCAGACCAATGGTTTAGACAGATTGACATGAATGATGAAAACTGAATCAGTAGTTCTATCAAACAGACAGATGAAAGTCGTTTGGCCAGAATAATGGAAACGAAATCACTTGTGCAGGCAAATTGATGGAAACGAAATCATTAGTTCAAACAGACTGATGAAAGTCGTTCGGCCAGATTAATGGAAACGAAATCACTTGTGTAGACAGATGAATGGAAACGAAATCACTTGTGCAGACAACAGGTAGAAACCAAATCAGTTGTTCAGACAGACTGATAAAGTAAATAGAGAAGAAAATCTCTGTAATGATGGCGACGTCTAATTAGATCATCAGTTTTTAAAGAATCATTACAGAAAGAAATCAATGAAATATGATACAACAAACACACACAAAATGATCTCATTTCCGGAATAAGAAAGAAAGTCTCCGGGAAATACAGAGTACTGAATCTAGAACTGACCTTTTTTTTACACAAACATGTTATAAGAAAATACCAGTGTAAGGGATCTCTTAAATCCAGGACAGCACATGTGCACAATTTGGAGAGACGTCTGTATCATATGGTTGCTGTGTCATTGACTAAAAATCCTGTTTTGAATGTGTGCTTTGGTCCTGAACAAAATCGTTTTCCCAACTATTTACTATTCAAATCTTTGATGTGTTCGTTGTTGTTTGACCAGCCAATCACGTGAGCCCCGTCTGAGCGAGTCTTAGGACACTGAAGAAAGAGGACAAACATGACACTAAATGTCCCCTTCCCTTCATCAGAATTACCTGGGTGTCACTGAAGAGAAAGACAACAGATTTGTTCTCCATTCCAGCCTTCATCATAACAGTCTTCAAATCATCTCGCCACTCAGTCATACCATAATTCTTAGCCAACTCTATCTGGAAGCAGTCAAACTCCGATCTACAATAAAAAAAAATTACGCAATGTATCAAGGTGATTTTTTGTAAAATCCACTTTTCTACAAATTGTTACTTTTTTCAAAAGTATTAATTGTGGCGTTAAATTTGATTATATAAGGAATCGTAAGTGATCACAGTAAGAGCATACCGAATAACGAGGTACCAAAATGACATCAGGTGTCTATCATGCAACTACCACCGAGACAGAGGTTCAATCTCCTTGCTTCAAAAGTGGCTGTACGTTATGTTTAGGCTACCTTACAAAGTCTTTGCCTGTCACCGAAGAGGATGCTCAAGGAATGAATTTTTTTAATTTTAATTGATGCTTACCCTGCCTCAATAATGCAAAAAAAGCCAATCGAAAAAACCTGAACAATTGGCTGATTGGCTTCTCAGATATAGTGAAAGTATGTGATTGGCTTCTCAGATATAGTGAAAGTATGTGATTGGCTTCTCAGATATAGTGAAAGTATGTGATTGGCTTCTCAGATATAGTGAAAGTATGTGGTTTGATCCCTATCCTACTGCAAACTTTTGACATTAGTAAAAGGTGAGTCTGTTGTTGATTTCATTCTTCATCCATGTTCACACGTCAATTGATGAATGGATATTACATACAGCAAGATACATGTAAAATAGTCATAACAGATGATAAACACAAACATTAAACTTATCTTGCATTCAAATGACAAACCTATCCGACTACACTTTCAAATACATGTGGTGTGCTCTGTGTTGTAAAACGAGACGCAGTGAGGTTATGCGATATCGATTGCCAGTGCAACGTAAACCTCGACTGAAAGACATGTTCCAACATTTGGGACTAATATACTACAGCCTACACACATATGACAGTAATAATACATGCA
The DNA here is from genome assembly GCA_032466195.1 of Katharina tunicata. Taxonomy (NCBI): domain Eukaryota; kingdom Metazoa; phylum Mollusca; class Polyplacophora; order Chitonida; family Mopaliidae; genus Katharina; species Katharina tunicata. The sequence continues at coordinate 6,995 of JAVFBZ010179206.1, forward strand.
TTTTAACGGGAGAAAATCTCTTCTGAATAATTTTGTTTACTTAAATCTAGCTTAAATTTAGTATTAAGACATCATTATGAGTGGATAGACTCACTGACACATTCTTGTTGTGATCAGGGAAGTAATAAGTAATAGCGGTGTCTGATGTCTAACAGACACCTTTCTCAGTAGTAATTTTCACAAAGAACATAACCAGGGCAGGGATAGAATAATAAATTAAACGATTTGTTTTAAAGTTATTGTTTTCACATGTGTGACAGTGAATACAGTTTAAAAACCATTAACAGCATCACCAGTTGTCCATTTTAAAGTAAAGATATTCAAATTTATGCAATACCAATATAATTTCAGATATTGCCGTGCCTGTGTTGTAATGTTCTCCAGCATAACATAAAAATCGGTCCCCTAAAATGTTCATGATAACCTGCACTTGCAGTTGTCTTTGCTTTGCCTTTTTTTAATTAATGTGCATTTAGGGGAAAAATAGCTCAAAATCACTTTGTAATATTACTGGTAGTACAAACTTCGTTTCATTGACGAACTGACAAAATCTGTTGAAAAGTGCAAGTTTGGAAAACACTTAGAACAATAGGGGTAAATTGTTTGCCCGGTCCTCTATAAGTGTTAAGATAACCATAGGAAGGCCCGTTCATCCCGTTCTTCCTAACAGCACAGGCCTGTATTGTATGTACACACTTGTTCATTACGGAAACTTATCAACTTAGCATTATCAATGTTTGTCAATTCAGCTCTGCCAACTATGGAAAACTATAGAGGTCACATTAAGGATAAATGTTTTTCACTTTGTAACCGAAAACCCCCAATACTTACATGTGAGCTGCCAGTCTGGTAAGTGATTGCCGTCCACTGCCACCCATACCCAGCAAAAGGGCATTCCCCAGCGGTTGACGTATTACACGACTGATACGACAGATGTGCCGGAGAGCATCCATAAACAGGACCAGTTTCATCTGAGCTGTGTTTATTTGATTATAATCCTCAAGACAATCTTCTATGACTTTTACCATCTGAAATCAGAAAATTGTCAAGATAAGTGAAAGGCACATACTTTTGTTCTGATATTGGGATATCCACCAATAAGTTTAAAAGAGGCGACAATTCCAAAGAAAGATGTGAAATTCATGTTGACTGTATATTTCGGTTTTATTTAAATCACTGTCAGGTATAAAGTTAAAGAGACCATACAAGATTTTATATCTTATTTAAATAATTATAAACCATCAGCTAGAGCAACAAATATTTAGTTTTGGAGGTACATGTTAATGTGTGTGACCTGTATCAGGCTTACTCTAAATCTCAAAAGATTGTTATTTTTCTCCCTTTTACTTCTGATTTATTACCGGTATGAATTTGCGACATCTCTATATATATATCCTGGATTGACATTTGCAGAACAACAATTTTTCTGAAACTTATATAATAAAATGTTGTTTTGGACTACCTCTTTTTTATTTAAATTTTGCATACACCCTTTAACTAAACTGTACAACTTTACTTACATCAACGTATGGAATATTGTATGAACCAAAGAACGGTCATTCACTTTTTCCTTGTTTGCCCTTGTTTTCTTGCAATATGTTGTGGTAAGAAAATTTCAATAAAATGAGCCAAAAAAGTGAAATTTCAACTTCTCATAAATATATTTCAATGAAAAAAGGTATTAAAAATCAAAATGACCATCAAATGTTGAGAGCAAGTGTGCACAAAACTATTATTGTATATATAATATTAGTTGAGCAGTAAGCATTTTCCCAAGTACGGTAATGTGTAAAATGAAAGCAAAGAAAAGAACTAAAATGTATTTCTGATTTATTTCACGACCGGCTTGCCTCTTTCAATCACAATTCTTTGAAAGAATTTGCTTTCTTTTTTTTACAAACAGTTTGTGTGTAATCCTGAATGATCCTATACTGGGGATTTTAACAGTTTGTACTATATATAGGGCCTATTTAGAAATAAATCATTTTTTTCTATGAAATTATGTACTGCTTCACTTGTCAGATGTGAATGAGTACAATGCAAATTTTGAGTAGATTAATACGAAGCTACATGTGGTGTCAGTGGGTGTATATACACTTGCAACCAGGACACCCAATACACACCTGATAAGAACTACCCCTGGAAGACATTAGTTAAAAATGGCACATGTATAGTCCCCTAAATAACTTTGAATATAGGCAAGGCAAGTTCTAGATAGCTTTCTCAATAGATAATAAAGCCGGCCATTTATACGTAACCTGCAAGTATTACTAAGTGTCCCATTAATTCTCTCCAGGTAGTCAAATATTTATATCCGGTTTACTCTAGAATAAAGGTCAATATCTTAACTTTGAGAATTGATTTAATATTAAAAAATTGCAAATTTTGAGCATTTGAGTTTTAGAGTAACCTTAACATAAAACAACTCTTCACAAGAAGCCATGGTCGTATATAAGTCATGTATCAACACAACAACTTTGGCAACTTCTTTCATCACAGGTTACCAAACTAGCCAACAATTGTCAATTCCATTGTCGACTCTGGTGGTCAACATAAAGAGTTATCATTCGATGTTTCTCTTACAAATGGGTTTCAGGTGTTTAAGCCAGATTTTTGTCAGCGACAACAGATTGTCCTACGGGTATTTTCTCATCCACCAATATCTGTACTCACAAGGTGTGGGCTAGGTAGTTGTAATATTATTTAACTTTTTTTTACCTTTAATCAAAAGACTTCTTTCACTTTTAGTATAAACAGGTTAGATTCTTGACTTACCTTGGCATGATCTGTAATTTCAGCATATGATCTACTGTCTACACTTGCAGACATGAAATCTCCATAGAGCAGTGGATCTGAAGTTATCACTTCCTTTATGTCTGTGTTAAAATCTGACTTCATTTTCTCTTGGAGGAGCATTTGGAACCAGTTTCTGTCCTCATCGTTAACCAATCTGTCCTGGAAGACACGACAACTCTCATGGTACCATAGACGGAGGATATCTGACAGTGATCTCATCTTGTTAGGTTCAGCCATCAGCATACCCTGGAATACCTTGGACAGATCTCTCAGGTTGAAAGTATAATGACTCTTGGCAGGTGTAGGTAACAGTTGGGTTGTTATCGTATTGTACACATTGATACAGGTGGAAACTAGTTGGTTACACTGTTGAGATGCAGTACCAGTGGCCGCTTCTGTTAGAAATAAAACAATACTGAGTGTAACAAGGCTTCTTTTAAAGCCACGATGGAGAAAGGGATTATGATGGTCACGCATTAGCACACACGGCTACACACTCTCAACACCAATTGTTAAGTTTTGTTTTTTTAGAAAAACGAACGATGAGCAAACGACCAAAAACTAGATTCAGTTCCTAATATTTACAACTTAGATGTGGAGTTGCATAATTTTGCTGAGAATGTTTGGAAATTGAAATACAGATCATTGGGGTGAAAAGTGGGATTTTATGCAGTAACAGAGATGCATGGATGCATGGTCAAAGACAGCCAATTTGCATACTTTAGGTGGATATTTTAGAATTCGCAATAAAAATTACGTTTATGTCATAAAAATTGAAACCATGGTTTAATTGTATACTTGAATCAACTTGCAATTGGTTGAGAACCTATAATAACAATTTGCTATGTCCTACTGCTCCATCTCTACTGAGAAGGCATCAAAATTACCACTTACCATTTGGGTTAAACTTGACATCAACTGTGCATGAAACAAGAATTAAGATACATGATTACAATGCACTGTTACTAGCACAAATAGTCATCATAAATTACATTAACTTATACATTAACAACCACAAACAGAACAGTTAAGAATAAGACCACCTAGACTTTAAACAGTTTATCAAGTGTTTGTTTGTATAAATGGATTTTCATGAAGGTAAGCAGAATACACACCCACCAGAACTTAAAACATGAATCCAATTCAGACTACTATATGGATAATATAGTACTATGGACCAAAAACTGAGTTTGCCCACCCCCCTTAGGCTTGAAAGAAGTGAAATTATTCAGTTAAGTATATAACAATATAGCCTGATACAATAATTCTTTATATCATTGTAAAATAAAATAGCTTTTACAGCGAAGTGACTAACACACTAAAGCCTTATGCTTACAGTTATATTTTGATAGATTTCATTTATTATTTTCAGTTATGTCACATGACATTTGTCTTATGTTGGTTTACCGTCTTAGCTACCTTTGTTCCATAGTTAAGGCTTTTTGAAGACAATTTGGTGTACAAATAAGGTTTTAAATGCCATGAGCCATGTACAACGACGTTGTATCAAGAATTGGACTGTCAAAAGATGCGTAATCGTTCAAATAACAATCGGGCCAAGTTTCGTTTGTTTGTTTGTTTGTTTGATTGGTGTTTAACGTCGTACTTAAAGGTATTTTTCATTTACATGACGACGGTTTCTCCATTTTTGAATTTGCTCTACTCAATACGGCGGAAAACCGGGAGGAAACCTCGTAAAAAACGCCCCTGCGATTGCCAAAGTCACCTCGTGTGACTCCCCCATATACCTCAGGTCCACTGGGAGACTTGAACCCATGCAGTACATGGAAGGAGGATCTGCAGTCAGACGTGCTAACCACTGAGCCACGGCGCGGGCCCGCCAAGTTTCGTAACGATTTGCTTAAACTTGGCAAAGCCTAACCATTGTATGACTAGCTTTTCAGTTTAAGCCTACATGTAACTTCATCTGTGTGTCATATCAGATTAACAAAGCTTGGGCAGCTAAACATGTTTGGATCCATATTCTTGTCCTTAACTCGATGGTTTGACTTATAAACAGTGAAATTCCAAAGAATGTGTATATATCTATACATTTACATTTAATAAAAAGAGTACTGTGTGATCTCTAAGAAGAAGTATTTACTTGCATGTAAATCTCTAGCTAGTAGCTGCCGGGGTCATGCATTGACTTAGTCAAGATGTGTTAAACGAGAACCAATAAAACTAAACTTACTAAGGTTAATATGGTTCTTGAAATAAGATTCAATGAAATTCTCCAGTTATAAAGTTGAATTTATTAAAAGAAAATAGAAAAACACACAGAGACAGACAGACACCCAAGTTAATGACTTTTCACGAGGACCAATTATTGGCCTCGTGTAAACATGGAAACATTTGATAACATGATATCTTGAATAATGATTGTAAAACTTTATTAACTTAAAATTACTTGAACATACCCATCCAGGATTTCAGAATTGTTGAAAAGATCTTTTGCATGCTTGAGTTTTCCATTTCGGCAAGTGCAAGGAAGTTGAAATGACTCAGTAAACGTGGAGTGACAGGATTACGACCTCCTCCAGGGGGACCCATTGCACACACAAAATTCACATCTACCAGATTGCGAAACTCTCCTGATAATCATAAATTGGGATGTATGTTTGCATTACAGAATTATATTATTTGATTATTAATGTTTTATGCAACATTACTTTTGGCAATTTCAACATTTCATAATATTAAAGGGTATGTCACTGTTCCAGTTCGAAGCAATCAAGACAAACTATCAAAAAGAAATAGAGGATATTATTCAGTTGACAGACGCTTAACGTCTTTCTCAGGGGTATTTTACTTATATGACGACTTTACATAGTCTCCTTATGCTGAAAAACTTTGACAAAAACTTTGACAAAAACAGCATCAACCAGTAACTTCCCTTCTAAAAAGAGTGTACATTTTTCCATCCCTGTTCTCCAGCCACAACGACAACCAAAATATCTATACTTTTTAAGAGGTGACAGGCAGAGAAAATGATCAGTGATTACATGATCAGAGATTATCAAGGATATATACCCGTATAGAAAAATAGAATTAAGCACTTTCCACACGATTGATCCATTAACCTCCCCCAATGTTAAATCACATCAATATATGTCGAGTCCTATCCTCCACCACAATCAACATCCAACAGGTTGCAACAGGTCTGAGTAAATTGGACTATTGCTTGGTAGATTTTTGGACTAGTTAAAACTATAACAAAGATGGTAACAACCTTAGTAAAGTCAGAGGTATTGTTGCATCAAAACTGGGTTAAGCCCAGTCCAGTCAGATGAACTGGTAAAATCTAGCATCAACCTACCAAGTGGCCACAAATTACAAAAAAAAACAATTTTCACCTGTAGGCTTATGTCTGACTTACCAATTGCTTTCCTGTCATACCAGCCTTTGAAATCCATCCATTGTCTGACAAGTTCAATGGGGGGTTGAGCTCCATATACCTCTAAAGCTGGCATGTTCAGATCATCCACAAAGAAAATTAAGTATTTACCCAGAGGTGGACCAAACACACCTTTACGCCTGGAATACAAACATCAATATGTCATTTCAATGATTACAATCACCTAATCAATTTGAACGCAAGGAGATACGCGAGAAATATCTGATCACAATTTCTATTAAAATTTAATCACCTCTTTTTCTTGGCTCTTTAAGAAAATAAAAAATAAAAATAAAAAACTCTGCCCAAACACAGCGGCTAAAGATATATCTTGTCGTGCATTGCTTGCCACAAGTTTGTTGGGGAAAGTCATATCCACCACAATTGGTAACTGATTATCAAATACATAACACCAGATATGTAACTGACTAAAACAGCCTACTTGAAAAAAAAAAAGAAGGAAGCAATAGGTTGTCAGATGTGATCCAATCATCTAAAAGTTTCAAGACCAATGCTAATGTGTTTATTACACAGCTAAATTCAATCCAACCTATGTTTAAGGGCCTTACATATCAGTTTGATTGACAGACTGATTAGAAACATTACTGCACACAAATTAGAATGGAGATATAGTGGTAATTATATTTGCAAAAAACTGCTTAAAAATCTCCAACGTAGAAGGCAGAAATTTACTCATTGTATCATTTAAGTCCTCTTCCCTCCTTTCAGAACCAAATGAACAATCCAATACGTGTGAATTGTATACTGAGCAGGATGGAAATAGTTCTCATTAAATTCTGGGCACAATAAATGTGACTTTTTAAATCAGACAATGTATTTGTTACATCAGGGAAGCATTAAGCTCCCTTTACATGCCTTGGTTAATTTTCCAAATTGTTACAATCTTTTAATTTTATAGTCTTGTGATGCAATGAGACTACTGATTAACCTAGCCAAAATTCCCAAAGGTAAAAGAACTTGATTTTCAATTCTCTTAACACTTTCTCTTATGAAAAAAGATGACTTTTCAGTCTTCCCTGACAACAAAGTTCTACATCTCCAATGAACCATTGTATAGTGAAATCGAAATGAATTGAGAATATCCAAGCCAACACTTTTTATTTTCCTCTTGTTTCAAACTGAAACAAGTAAACCATCCATATTGCTTAAGTGTAATATTAGAGTTAAAGCAGTAACTATTATTTCAACTATTATTTTGATAGTATTTGAGATTTAACAAATAAATCCATATTCCCCTTCAAAACTTTCAAAAGAAACAAAAATACCAAGGGTAAACAGACAATTTTGCATCTGACTCAGTGAGACATATTAACCTATTTAAGGTGTTAAGATTTTGGCTTGATGTTTTGTCACCAAAAGTGTATTTTGTTTGTTTGTTAATTTTTATACTTTCGCAACCCACAGCCTTTGCTAATAAACCATTCAAATGCAACATTTAAGGCATGTGTCTATTTAAAATTTTCGGAGTTGAATTTTAAAATGAAAAGTTAACAAGGAATTATTTAAGCAACAATGTGAGATGATGATTTAGCAAAGAAAATGATGTGGGTGGGTCAAATAGGGGTTGTTTGTTTATTAGATAACTTTAGATCTTAGGAAATAAGGTCAAATGCAATAACAATTGCCATCTTTATAGTACAGAATTCCACGGTCACCATTCAAGTTGATTGCTGAATTTGCAAGTAAGCTGTATCTTCAACGTCACATACATGTAAATGTCAAACAAATACAGGACATTCACATGACTAAAAACAGCACGAGGCCTACGATGCTCACACCTAGCACTTGCCAAAGTTTGTGAAATGCAACATAACCTGTTATCTAAACTGAAGAAGTTACATTTCAAGATTTCAATTGACCAGTGGTTTATTGTGAAGTTTTTTTTTTTTTTTTTTTTGGATTGCCGTAATGGAATTTGGTAAAATGTTAATTGCCCAAGAGGAATTAAGATACAGTTTTAAAATAAATAAATGAATTTAATTTTTCCACTAATCTTGGAGCATGGAATTTGGTGGAATAAAATCACAGCTAACAAAACCTGAGGAAGTTCAATCTCAAGTATGAAAACCATTGTTTAATTAATGTCTTTAATCATAGCATTGTTATCCAAATACCATTCCATTGGCTAATGCTACAAGAAGCCTCATTTCAAGTTTGAATTCATTTTAAGATTTAAGTCAATACACTCATTATAAAATTTCTTAAGACAGTAACGGTGGATGTGAATTTGAATTTGGTGGAATGCAAATCCATCTGTGTTATATCAGGAGCAATGTGGGATTATAGGTGGGACAAAAGGCCAAGACACATATGGGTGGGTTGAGGATTGGGCAACT
>JAVFBZ010179228.1:0-15542 GCA_032466195.1 Katharina tunicata
TTACTGTATTTAGAGAATGTAGGCCAACTAGTTCAATCACTAGGCTGAAAGTTACTGTATTTTAGAGAATGTAGGCCGACTAGTTCAATCACTAGGCTGAAAGTTACTGTATTTTAGAGAATGTAGGCCGACTAGTCCAATCACTAGGCTGAAAGTTACTGTATTTTGAATCAGAATTATTTATGCACAATCTTTTATTCACATGTGAAAATTATATCCTTTTGTTTCTTTCAGCCACGTTCCAATACACATCAAGGTTATGAATTTTGAAATACTGGCTGTTGGCGTGGTGGCCGGGATCGCGTCAACATACTCTGCAGTGTCCGCGCTGGCGGCTCCTGGCTCTTTTACCGTGCCTTGTTATATTAATGCTACAGCGGCTGGAGGGGGGTGATTTTGTATTATTTTATTATTACTGTATAGATATTTTAATATAGTTTATGCACATCTTATATACCCAAGAAGATTGCGCCCGTTCTGCATATGAAGTTTATAAGTACGTGTAGAAATTAGAAATTGAATCGAAGATTTGTTCTGTGATAACCGTTGGTTTATCTCAGCAGCACTATCAAAGTTTAATACAAAGTTTTACTTTTTATTTTATTTTAATTTTATTATTAAACGGCTTCCAAATGTTTTCATGCTGTAACATAGATAATACTCAAAATATGGCGTAGTCATAATGTTTTTAAAAGTGTGATTTCAAAGAGTAAAGTCTTAATTTATTATATAATACTCAAAATTTCTTGTTATTTTTATGTATTCGTGGTAATTGTTCACACAAGTGGCCCCAAGGGCTAGTGTTATTTTGTTTAATTAAGATATACCCGAAGTTAAATTAATTTGTACTATACCGGTAAAACTATATATAATTCTATCGTCATTCCAGTTGTGAAATGTAGTATTTAAATTAAATTGGCTGCAGTTCTATAACACGATAATCATGTATGATCTTAAGTTATATGTACATTTAAAATGTAGTTTAAGATTGTTGCCAGGTCCCTTCCCGTGTGCTGGGAAATAATCAAATAGTTAGTATAGGTTTTGCAGTTCTGCATCGCCAACAAATTTGATAGTAACGATGTGCAGTTCTGGTATTAAAGATACATGTAATTCGACAAAGTAATTTATAAATGCGAGTTTGGAACAAACAAAATTTTTGTTGGGTAGTTATACAAATCATCATATCATACAAACTTTAAGGTTGTGTTTCAAAACGTCTTATCCTTTGAATAACAAGTATAAAGTAGGCCTATGTTAAGTGGTTAAGGGGTCGAATCTGTTGAGGATTTAGGGTATGGTTAAAAAAAAAAAAAAGAGTTCGGGACAAATGGTGTGAAGGTGTAAAGCACCTATTTTAATATATCCCCCCCTTCCTTCTGGCCAAATATAAACATTGACATAAACTCCACGTTACAATACATGTCTTGTTCAACAAACCATGGGCCTTATATGCTTAAAAGATGTCTTTACTATGTGTTTAAGTGAGAAACATTATCTCTAGGAAAGCATTTCACCAAAGACTTCCTTGTTGTTTGTGTGGTTATCAGACTAAAGAAGTGCTCACAGGGATTTTTGTACGTCTAATATTATCGTAATTGTTATTTATATATCTTGACAAAAATATTATAAGATATAAAAATTGTAGAACCCCGATTGCCTATATCGTGGCAATCAACGGGTTCTAGATCCTTGTGATAAAGTGCAATTGTAATGTAATATACCATAAGAAATCACTGTATATTTTTATATCTACTTTTTTTTTTAATTCTTATTAAAGTGGATAATATGGTATTTTAATGGGTTAATAGATTTATTTTGCTGTTTCTTTATTTTAGATAAGTTATCTTGAATATGTGTCAAAATAATTGTTTATCTAATATTTATCAACAAATTTAAATTTGTAAATAATGCGGAAGAAAACCTAAAAATAGCATCAGTTGATTGATATACTGTAGGCCTACACTTACATGTATTGCCCTCGACTTTCGACCTGACGCAGTCAGATGCTTAATTCTAAATATTGGTACAGTCTCTGACCTAATTTAAAGAAATTCGCCTTATGTTTACTTTATCAATATTAATTTACTTTAGTTATCTTTCCTAATTTGCCAATTTGACTGTCACGCTTCAGAAGATTTTTGCGCTTCACCAAATTTTCACCATTTTAGTACTGTCCATCGTTCAAAACTGATCCCTTATACTAACAGAACTCATATGTTCGTATAACAAGACAAATAAAGATAGCAATATAGACCATAGAAACCAAATGGTTGTCTCGTGTTTATTTGACAAACCCCATAAACACAATTTATAAAACAAGAAAATGCTGCTTACCACTGTCTGTGCCGTACTTATATGCAATGGAGATTGATCATCGTGATATTGTTAGCTAACAACGAATGGCCAGTAAACACGTTAGACAAATAATATTATTTATTTTCTCGGTGTTTAAAAGTACTAAACTGCAGAATTTTGGTGACAAATCGACTGAAGCGAATTAAACCGGATTTTCTATTTTTTTCTAGTAGGCCTATGCCCCAAAGTATGTAAGCTTTCAGAAAATATCAACCTCGAGAATGTGCGATATACCGTATTAAAATAATAATAAAAGTTTGGAAAATCTATAATGCGACACATTCTCGAGGTTGATATTTTCTGAAAACTTATACTTTGGGCCATACTAGAAAAATATAGAAAACCCGATTTTTTTCCTTTCAGTCGATTTTTTTGCCGAAATTCTGCAGTATATAGTACCTTTAACGTACTCCACGATCCACTTATTTGATCATTGTTTAACATTGACGATTGTACTCATGGGTGGTTCACTGGTATGAAATCTTTGCATGGCCGGTGTACGGTACAAAAACAAGAAACCACATCAAACCCACCGCGATTTCAGCAGCCTTGTATACCTTTGATCGACAATGTGATGATATGAACTGTTTATATTTTATCAGCCCAAATAAAATACACACCAGAAACAAAACATGGGTGAAAGAAAAAATGTTACCTCATACGATATTATGGATAAACAATTTCTTATTATATTTTTCGGCGCAATGCTTTGACCTAGACGCTAAGACTGCTTTCAAGCAATGATAAAAAATCTCAACTATACATGGCACTGAAAATATTCCAGAAATTGTTTATCCATAACATCTTATGTTATCCTAAGTGTCTCGACTTCTATATGCCTCTTAAAGAAATATTTGCCAAATTGTTCTTGAAAAAAAAAAAATCTTTGATACCAAATCTCCAGTATGGTCTCAGAAGGCCACAAGAAAAAATGTCTCAACACCGGTTTTTTTCCTAAAACATTCTTATAAAAATGTATTATTTACTTTAAATCAACATATGACCAAATGATACAAAATTTCTCATTGGAAATAAACTTCCAAGTTGATTAATGAACATTGAACAGAATTAATACGTCTTTGATTTCTTTGGTACAATGTAGATGACTTTAACTTAGTAAGAACAACAGAAAGGTTTGAAGCTCCCCAAAAAGAAGTTAATACATATATTATTATTATATGGTTATTAATCATTTAAATACAAGTGTTTGCTGCAACAATATGTTCTATTCCAATGTATCATGCTGCTAATCTTATCATTTCTGAAACAAAGTTTTCTTGTATAAGTAATCCCTGGTTCGTATTTCGGTGGAGGCCTGCAACTTTTCTTTCACTACATTTAAAAAGTACATACAGGTATGTACGTTATCCAGAATAACTCATTATTAAGATCAATCCAGAAACAAGTACCCTGAGATTTATCTAGAACAGGAGATGATTCTCAACAGGAGAAGATATTTAGTCACTACCCCTGTGCCAGTGATCCAGTGTGATTAATTTTAAAAGCAAAATATACAATCATAAACTTGCTATTTCACTTTGGTAAAAAAAAAAGTATAAAGTTAAGAACAAACTTTGGAAGATTTAGTTTAGCAGATCTGTTATTATTACAATTACAGACGTGTAGAAAAAACACTCTTAAACCAGAATCTGTGCCTTCCAATGATTTCTCAACAGGAGAAGTGCCCCCCTGCAGTGATCTGGATGTTCCCATACGGCCTGTTTTATCTGGAATCTGCTGGGGTACAGCTAGACAGAGAGTACACACGCACTAACTCATCCCAGGAACAATCGGCTAGCTGGAACACAAACAATATAGATATGTTTATTTATTCATTTTTATATTACATTCAATATTAATGGAAGAAAATGGTTTACTTCGTGGACTTCTAGGGTGGGTATCGCTCAAGATTTCAAGCTGTACTTTAATTGATGTAGCACTAATAAGACAGCGTTTGCTCAACCCAAATGAAAGCCACTGTACTGTTACATAATGACTAGATAAGGACATTACAGGGTGTTTAATTATATATTAAAAATAGACTGGTGTTTAGCGTCATACTCAAGGGTATTTCACTTATATAACAACTTTGCTGAAAAAAAAGACAAGAAACCTCATAAATATCACCCCACAGTAAACTGGCAGGGTGTTTATAGTGTGCAATTTACAGTGTCATATGGCTGAGAGACATTGGGTTTTCTATCTCCCGTAAGGGCCTGTCACACACTACTGATGTACCTCGCCGGGACTAAACCAGATCGGCTAGGTGTGACACGCCCTTTAGCTCAGAGTGAACATGGGCTGCTCACATAGTTATGTGACAAGAACTCATTCTCCTAAATGAAGAATTTGTTTGCTTGTTTGATTGGGGTTTGATGCCCTACTCAAGGGTATTTCACTCACATGACGGTTTACAAACCCAATCGGTGAAGGAAACCACCCGCACCCTAAATGCTGCTGCCTACAAATATGAAACCACATTGCATTTACAGAGAGAAAGATGGGGCACCACAATAAAGCTGTTTTCTACCCTTTAAGTCACATACGCACCCAAAATTAGGATTTTTAAATTAATTCTGTTTGCCTTGATTTTTACAAGATTTGATGTTTGTTTAAAAATGAAAACAGTCACGTAAAAATCAGACTTATTCATTGAATCGATACCGTACGCTTCTAGGACATTTCCCCCCTGGATCCCCTAGATCGACACATTTCCAATTTTCCAATGGCAGAATTTTCAGATTTTTTTACTTTTACCAGGCTTTTAGGCTACCTTTACCTTCAAATCTGGGGGTAAAATTAACGGAATGCCTCCAATTTTTACTTTTTGATTAAAATATATATAATTCATGTGATTCTGTGAAAACCCAAAATACATACTATTTGGGTGCGTATGTGACTTTAAAGAAGGAGATGATCCAAGATCAAAGCAAAGATACAAAGCACTATTAAAGTACAGTAACATACCTGCCCTGGGATATGTAAGTTGAAGTCAATGCCATACACAAACTCTGAGTGATGCTCTATTGTCTCTAAAGGCTGGCTTGTATTAATATCCCAAGTCCTGAAGTCAAATGATAATTCGGTATTTACAATAACATACATGAGCATCACTGTTAATGTTTAACTACCATGGTCTTGTTATGTAAGTATAATATACAGGCAAGGAAATTAAAACAAGTTCAAGAAAAATCCACAAATAATAACAACACATCAACAAGTGACCTTAAGTAAAAGCAGTTTGTTCTGGGTTTCTATCACTACGGTCAACCCATAATAATAACGTCTGCTTTAATAAATGTTTACCTTTGTTTAAGTTTCGTTTTGCTTTTGTTAGTCTAGGTTTAAGCCAGTTCCTTACAATGCCGAAAGCAACCTGCTGCATACAATCAGTCTGAAATACGCCATGTTAAATCAATCAATGCCTGGTTTCAACCAGTTTACCACAATGTATTATGATAAACAACTGATGACGTAGATACGTTTGGAGGCTTTTCTTTATTTGCTTTAAGTGTTTCAGAGCTATTAAAATGAGAGGCAGGGTTGTGATTCCGACATAGTGATTGCTTATTTAATTATAAATCTAAGGCCAACTGAAATATTACATCCCAATTACAGATTATTGACCACCTCTATTGTGGAAGGAAAACTGGGTAGAACCCAGAAAACCCACAACCTTCTGCTGGTAGCTGGCAGATCAACCCACATACAGTCATAGGGAGCGCTCAAACCCTCAAACTCAGAGGTTTGGGTGATCTGTGGACCAGTAACATACACTCCAGAAGTGTGCGAATCTAGACCACTCCACCGCGCAGTGGGTAGGTCATCAGCAACCTAACCAGCCTTTGATCCATCATACAGGATCTATACTTCATGGCCAAACCAGTCTAAAACCTATACTCATTTCAGTCATTCAATCTTGCAGATTTGTCTCACCTTACTGTAAAATCATATGACGCTGAAACCAAAATATTGCCAACATGAGGTGAGCACTGAAAATAAAATAAAACCATATCAAAATGCACATTCATCTAAATACCCAAAATTTCCATTAAAACATTTGATTGATTGATTGGTGTTTAACGCCATGCTCTAGAGTATTTGACTTATATGATGGCGGTGTATTCGAAGAGAAGACGGTGACTCTAACACAACAACAAAATGTGAAGTCACTGAAGTGTAATTGCTGTTGGAAAGATAATGTTCCTCCAGTGCTAAGTATGACAGCATGAATATAATCTTGAAACATAGTGCCCTTAGCCAGAGGGCCTAAACATTTGAATAACAGCACTAAAATTACCCTTAAAAAGACCACATGGGCCATATATAGATTGATTGGTGTTTAACGCCGACCTCAAGGGTATTTCACTTATAGGACGGCATTGTATTACAACAGTCAACAGCAACTCTTAAAACAACCATATTATGTGTAGTCACTTTAGTTTTTTTTGCTGTTGGAAAGATAATGGTCCTCCAGTGGTAAGTATGACAGAATGAATATAATCTGGAAACATAGTGCCCTTAGCCAGAGGGTTTGGCCATGTAATGACAAACGCTGTACAACATTAATACTAGAAGAGAATACTGAAAAATTAAATTGAAATAATCTGTGTGTTCTATGAATACACCAGCAGCTCACTTTGACTCTCCTGACAGCCATCTCATGTCCAATTAGGGTGGTTAGACAAACATCCTGGCGCCGGAGATCCCAGGCTCGTATACTGCCATCAACACTCCCAGTAAACAATAAGTTCTGATAAACAAACAAAAACTGACATCAGCATTAATATGGTTAGCTGAAGAAAAGAAAAAAAACACAACTTAATAATTTGTTTGGTGATCTATTTTTAATCGTTGTCTTATGTTGTTTCCGATTGATGTCAAAGCACAAAGGGCAGAAATGCTATAGTGAAATAAATCCAGACATTTAGTGGAAGGAGGAGTGCATCTCTCCTATGGCTTCTTCACTACATGATCAAAACGTAGCCAAGCTCAAAGCAAGCCAAAAAAAAATTGAAAAAAAGAGTTTCAATAGGTGTTTTTCTTTTTATTGTTCAATTTCTTTGCCTCCACTATCTGGTTTAGTGCTTTAAGAGTATAGGTTAATGCAAAATTATAAGTAATATAACAATAAACATTAACATACAATATAACATTTCAGCTTTGCGTAAATGAGTGGGTGTGTATTAAACAGGCACAGGGAAAATTTATTGAGCCCCATGGTTAGTAAATAAAAAAAGGATTATTTTAATTAAAGAACCTCCCTTTTTCATGGCAGAAATGACTTGAGTCAGCCTGTAGGTGCTTACAACTTTACAAGGTTGTGTTCAGAGGATGAACATACTGTTTACAAACCTGATCATATTTCGCCCAATCACAGGCAAGGATTTCAGCCTGATGGGCTGGGATGGTCATCTTAGGGCCATTAGAGTCTCTCACATCCCACACTCTTAGTGTTTGATCTCCTGCAGAGAAAAGATCAACATTGCACTTATAACTGACCAACAATAAACATTTCTATAGTTGGTATTTCGTAAGTCAGTAGGTAACTAATCACTTTGCTTGCTGATAACGAAAGGTTTATTTGCTTACGCAGTATTTTTATTCCATGATTTGTGCTATATCATCATCATCCTCATTCGTTTGATTGGCGGTTAATGCTGTACTCAAGGATATTTCACTGATATAATGATTTGAAACACCCCTCAATTTCTGCAGCCACCAGAAAGTTGCTAAGAATCCTTACAAATCACAAAAGGTCCCAAACTTAAGATGCAGTGGGGAGGTTTGGCAGCAGTCTGATGCGAAACCAGCTGAATGTGCAAAAAACAGTGGCACAAATTGGAGTTGCCGTGTTAGCTTGAAACATATTAACAATATCAGATGTTCTCAGGTGATCTCAGAGTGATTTATGTTTTTATTGTAAAAAAATGTTTGAACTAGGGAGAGCGCTGCAAACTAAATCATGATGTGGACACTTGTTATTCATTGACAACTGTAAAATGCTCCCAAATAACTTTAACTTGGATGAAATCTAATTAGGACCAAAATTTTACATTGCCCTTTGGGAAAACTGATGTAAACTAGCCCAAATTTTTGTTGAATCATTGTGGCGTCAAAATAAATTAGAACTCATCAAAGCATGTTCATCATCCATCATCAACAACCGATATGAATTTAACCTTAACATTTGACACAACTTACCTGAGACAGATGCAAATGTTCCTGGTATATGGGGGGACCAGGTGGCAGAGTAAACTAGGCCATCATGACCTAGAAAAGTGTTCAATGAGTGGTCCTTATGAATGTCCCACTGACGAGAGAAAACATAACCACATATTCTTACAAACAAGTCAACTGGCGAAAAATATACTTTAAATAAATGAACACATAATATTTGCATTAAAATGAATAGATTGTTTCTTTCTTTGACGTTTTTACACCATACTTAAGGCTATTTCACTCATATGACGGTGTGCCAGCCAAATGGGCGAAGGAAACCATCACTGACAACACAGACGGTGAAACCACAATACATTTACGCGGCAAAATACAGAACACCACAAAAAGTTGGCTTGCTGATGAATGGCCCTTAGCTCACAGAGCACCAGGGCACAAGAGGGCTGAGTATGCCCCCACCCAAACACTCTCTGTAAATAAATAAAAAATCACCAGTATTAGTAGAAAAATAAGGATGTCACCAAGTGTCACAAATACAATGGTAATAGTGAAAATCTGGGAAGAAATTTTGGAAATAATGAATGCACATAATGTATACTACATAATGTAATCTACCAAGAAACTTACAACATGAATATTTGGGTCAGGTAGAAATTAACTTTTTCAGTAGTACATTACTATCAGTCCATGCCAAATAAATAAAGATCTTCTCTGCAAAAATAAGTAAATAAATATAGAGACTGACTTACCATCTTAATAGTGTTGTCCCATGAGGCTGAGAGTAACAGTTGTTCATCTCGAGTCTGGCTCCAACTGACACCATAAACCTACAAACAATAATGCCCTCTGGCTAAGGACAGTATGTTCAAGCTAACATTTATGTTGTCAAACATAGCACTTTAGGAACATTATCTTTTTTCAGAGCTTTGACTATTTTATTGTGTTAATGTTGGAATTCACTGCTGTCATATTTATAATTGAAACACAGTTGAGAAGGGCATTTAACACAAATCCATAAATGAATCAACAAACAATATCCCAATAATTAAACAGTAGAACACATTATAAATCACAAAGACATCCCATTGGCAGAATTCTGAAACGGCCGGATCCTTGTCATTACCAAAAAGATCAACTAAAATTCTTACCTCTTTTGAGTGTTCTCTTAAAACTTTGAGCGGCCCCTATTAACAGAAATAAACAATAGTAAGGTTACACATACATGTAGGTACAGTTTTTAAATATAGTTTTTTCGATTTATTTGTTCACATAAATACTTATCTTGACTGTTGACTTACTTTCGCTTGCATACAATCCCAAATCTGCAGTGACCCATCCCCTCCAGCTCCGACCAGTATATTTTCATTGTTTTCAGCCCAGGCCAAATCAAACAGTCCATTTTGCCATTCGAATACACGGTCTGGCTTAATACCGTAACCTGGCACCACATCAAATACATATATTCTTCCGCTACCTGAAATAATGTTCATAAGATTTATTTGTTATAATGCTTGGTAATTTCTGAAGTCATTCTGTATAGTCTCAGAGACGTAGCAAAGGGTTTCGAGAGGGGACACGAAAAAAAATATGAAAAACATATTCATGTATATAAAATAAAATAAGAACATAAAGCGATTTAACATAATCTGGGTGGGATCATCAAATCATTGACCAGCTTTATTGTGGGAGGAAAACCCTCGTGAAATAGCAGATACAATAACGTCTGAACCCTAGTCTCCCGTTGCTAGATCTTCATTACTCTGAAGAGCATCCCATATGTCTTGCCCAGAAATTTAATGTACTGACCTGCTATGCCATAATGTTGTGAGGTAGCACAGGCCAATCTCTGTGGATAAAATGGTGAAAACTGAACAGAATAGCCGTGGCGTGCTTGAGTTTGAAAAGTTGACACCATTTCAAGGCATATTGTCCATAAACAAACTTTAACTGGCTTGAACTTATTGACTATTAACTACAGTGTTTCAAATAAATAAACCAGGTACAGACTGGAATGTTTTTACAGTGTTAAGTCACTTTGCAGATTCGTCTGCAAGCAAGTCACATGGCTAATGTCGCAAACCCAAACAAACAAATGTCGTAAATTTCCCGCCTGGAGCAGTCTAGGTAAAGATTCTAACCATTATTGCTATTATTACATTTTTGTAAGGACTTTAAGCTAATGGTTACGGTGAATGTAGACAACCAATGTTACCATGTAGATAAAACATGTGGAATACTGACCATGACATGGCTACATAGTAGAGAATTTCCTTAAAAAATGTTCCAGTGGATGGAATCTGATCTCCAACCACCAAAGTGCACATGCCGTAAAGTAGATTGTAATGTCGAAAGATGGAGATGTCGAAGGATCGAAAGAGTTGTTGAATGGCCATGAGAGATTTGCTGAAAGCTTCTTATTTTCAAATGCGATTTGAAAACTTCCGGAGATGGAAGAAAACTATTTTCTCCCTTCTGAAATAGCAAGACTTGTATTGGGTAAGTTGAAGTATAATGATTAGATCATGTGTCAAAAAATAGTCGAAAATTAAGGATAAAATAAAAGACACCGAATCAAAAAAGGCGGAAAATTTGACGAGTGACATAAAGTTGAGAATATTCTAATACTGAAAGCGTTGGGTATATTAACTTTAACTTGCATCAAATGACTCTACTTTTAACTTATTTTATATTAACCATACATATGGCAAGTTAGTTCCTTTAAAAATAACTCTGACGGGTAATATATCATTTTGGATTTTGCCATACCAAGAGTTAAATTCTTTCCTCGGATTCAATTTGAAGAGTGGTTTTTGGCTCAGTGACTAACTCATGATAAAAACTTAACAAATTGAGCGATTTACTCACTTTAAACCGCTTGGCTGTGAAATCTCATAATTAAACCATCAATTTTTTACCCATAAATATCTGAGCCATTTATTGTACATTGATGGGTTAATCGCTATACAGTTTGATTTATGACAAAAACTCAATTGATTTGCAGGTTATCTCAAAGAGTCAAATTGTAAAAAGAGCCAGGCCATGTTTTTGAGAGAATGTGCAGATTTGACTGAGTATGTAAAAATGTTAAATCTGGGGCGTGAATTTCCAACAAATGTGGCAGGAAAATCCTTGCAAAATATACTACAGGAATATGCACGTTTAAAACTTGCAGGTAAATATGTCTTGTTTGAGTGGCATTTAGAAGCTGGGTACATTACAAAAACACGATGACTGAGATGGATTTATATCCAGAAGTTGCAAATCCATCTCAGTCATCATGTTTTTGTAACGTAAATATGTGTTATTTTGGGGTTGCATGGAAATCTAGCATCTCTGGATAAATGTGCAAGTCTTTTTCATGTGTAATCATGGATCTGGGGATAGTTTTGGAAACTATAGTTTGGACTGTATATAGCCTCTTCATGTGAAAATAAGGTTTGTGCATGGGATAGGTTTGAGTGGCGAATTACCAATTTAAACCATATCGAAGAAAGACAGTTCACACCAGGCACTAAGCTAGCAAACCATCCTCCTATCATTTTGAATGGGAGGATTTCAGTTTTGTGGAAAAAAGATGGGCAGGTTTAATACGCAGGACGGGATAGACGTATGTAAATTTTTGTCCAAATGACGGCCGCTTTTTTGCAGTCAGTGGGAATCGACAATGTGTAATATTCGGATAACATCTTTCGCTGTAATCAGTTTCTATCGCATCAATCTAAGACAATCTCGCAATGGAAAGAGGAAGAGAATAAAGTCATACATGTAGTAGCGCCACCTAGAAGTGGCTTCAAATCAAGATGGTAGTTCGTTTTTGTGCACAGGATTTTTTCGGAAACAACGCTGCTACACTCGTACATTGTTGATGTTGTCAAGGGAAACGATAAAGTCAAAAAGGTCGGATCAAAAGCAGAAAGATCAAACGAAGCTGACAAGAAGCTGTTTAGAACAAAGCCTGAATAAAAGCACTGTAACTGATTCCTATGTGCCGTGGCTCATTTGACGTAATCTGATGTGTCGGCTCATGACTGGACAAAAATTGAAATGATCAAATGAATTAGACAAGTGATATTTTTAAAAAATAATAATAAAAGGAAATACTTCAAACAATCACAACAAATAACAGTTGCAGAAAAACCTTAAACTGTTGAGAAATACGACCAATGAGTAATGCCTGCTTAAAAAACTTCAAAACAAAAACTGACTTTCTACTTCAAATTTTATTTTAGTTCCGTTCGAATTAATATTATTTCGCACCTACCAATCCTCAAACTATATAATAATCGTGAAAAACTTCATTCTGATGACTACTTAAAATAAGCTAAATCAAACTTATTTTTTCCTTAAAGATGTTCTTTAATATTTTCATTTGAAGTTTATGTAACTTATAATAATGTAACCAAACTATATTTAACCTTTTAATTTTCTTATGACACTCGGTTGAAATGTATAGACAGGCCTGCCAGCTACAGAAGGTCTGACATTATAAAACATTTCACAGCCTTGTTTAGAGAGATAACAAATACTGGACTTCTAGCTGGTTTTATTTTCCATAAATTGCACAAAACATAACTTTTGATGTGTAAAATAACAACTGGTACAAAATGAAAAGTGAGAGAAACTCAATATTTCAAGTTTTCAATAACAGTGTCGGGGGCCCGGGACCCCGCCTAATATGCTGGGACCTCAAGTCAAGTGGTGGCTCCCAAACCCCTGTCTTTTGGACACTGTGCCATCAAATCCTGGCTAAAGGCCTGATCAGGGGCTCCGTGCAACCTTGGCAAGGGGACCAAGGTGGCCCCTTGACCCCCGGCCTAGGACGGGCAATTTAAAAATGCTAGCTAAGTCCCTGGTTCCCACTGTATGCACATGTATTATAATGTATACTACAATGGACATTATGTCATCACTAAAGTAAACATGTACAAACCTAATTAACCTGGTTTGTCTTAAATGGAATAACCCAAAAGATAGGCTGTCAACAGCCAGGGTCATATAACCCTGCTGAGAGGTTGCATTCTTCACTGCCGCCCTTTGTAACTCTGACTGTATATGGGACAATGGGCATAGCAAGAAGACTTGTGTCCATGACCCCCTGTAAAATGGTTGTTTATAGTTTAACTTCTTTGAATATAATACTGTATACAATAAATACATTTGTGGTCAATGCATCAAGTATGATCTGATAATTACCCATTATCTTTTCCAGAATCCAGGGCAGCCTCAAATCACCAGCAAGCTGCTGCTTGTCTGTGGCGCCAGTTTGATGGACTGGTAACTGAGCTCAAACTGAAAACAACTCCCAAACTGCTAAGTACACCCCTGATAGTCCCTAGAAGAAGAGGGCGCCCCAGACTTTCCGCTTCAAATGTAAATGTCCCTTCCACAAGACCACAAGAATCTGGATTGTCAGATAATGTCAGCACATTGACCGTACCTGAGAAATTGTCGGAAACACATCACAGCATTTCAAATAGCAGAGCAGAATCTTTATGTATCCGTAGGGACACACAGGGCAGTGAGGTAACTGACAATCAGATAGAAAATACATCAAATGATCTACACAATGGAGTTGTTTCAACACATACATATGTTGAACTTGAAGCAAGTTTACCTGTAGCCAGCCCTTGCAATGAAACTTTGAAGCAGACTGGTGTGGCGGATAGTAGTGTAGGAGATACATGTGTACAGTATGAGGACAGATCATACAGTGAGGAAGCTATGCAGCTCTCAGATGATGAACAGCTCTCCCCTGAGGTTAAAAGTCAAACCAAGGGGACAAAACCCACATCTAACTTGCTAACACAACCTGTGACTTCTCCCCCATCAGTGACTGGAGCTCTTTCCTCAAATAATGATAGTGTGGCTAGTTTTCCTTCAGTAGGTGCATTACGTTCTGAAGCTAGTAATTTAGACAAACCTGTGTCGGTTATAAGTGCTCTCTCTTCAGTTCAAAGTCCATGTATAAGGTCAGTGAATTTGGAACAAAACAGTGAACTTGGCAATACTGTGGAGAGCAAAGGCATTCTTAGTAAAGTCATTTCTCCCCAAAGCTCTATTATTCCGTCTACAACAAATGACTTGAGTAACCTCATCGTAGATAATCTTCACACTACTAAAGCACACTGTGATAAAGAAGACAACACTGATGTTCCAAGCATCATGAATGAAAGTCCTGATAAAACTGAATGCGATAAACGGACAGAGACCAAAGATTTAGATACAGGGATCAAGATTATTAAACCAAACACTCCTGTTACTCTACCGCCTGTCAGACAGTGTGAAAATGCCATAGACTCATTTGAGCAAGCCAAAGCCATGGGAATTGGCTGTGAAAGTATCCATCATCAGGTACTGGAATCAAAGCCAGCGGAAACTGCTCCTGCTTTTACGTGTATCAGCACTTTGTCAGGTAGAGTATTCGAAGAAAGTTGATAACACCACATATTTCACTTTAACGGCAGTGCAACTCTAAGTTGACATATAAGTAAAATACTCTTGAGTTCAATGTTAAAACACAATCAAAAAAATAAATAAATATATGTTACGTCATTTAAGGCGGTTTCCTTTACACATTTGGCTGGCACGCTGTAATATGAGTGAAACAACCTGAATTACGGCGTAAATCCTCAAACGAAAGGCCTTGTTTACTGAAATTGTTTCAACCATTGATTTGTGGTGCGATTTTTTGTTATATATACCGGAACATGTCTATGAAGGATAATAATAAGTCTCATTCAAGGTTAAAAGTCACATGTGCACCCAAAAATTGTGTATATTAAAGATAATCACATGGGTTAAGCTTTTAGATTTTTTTCTCAAGACGGCTGAACGCTAGAGGTTCTCCGTTAATTCCACCCCCAGAGTTGTAGGTTAAGTGAAACTTTTATAATGACAAAAAATAGCAAATTCTGACAGAATAATATTATAAGGATGTGTCAATTACCTGTCATATCTGTGTCATGCTTTGAGGTTTAGAGTTTACTTCAAGTCAACAGTTAATT
>JAVFBZ010179239.1:3448-13527 GCA_032466195.1 Katharina tunicata
TAGTCCCCCCCCCCCCCACTTTTGATTGTCTTCAAACGCCTCTGTATAGGTGAACTATCCTTGAGTAGGATGTTAAACACCAATCAAAAAAAAACAAAAAACTGTTTTATTGCATGTGCATATGGAGCACTGGTTCAGCGACTGTTTCATTTTACATCCTTGGTTCAATAAAACATGGAGAGGATGTAACCAATAACCGATAATATAAATGGGTTTTGTATTTAAATAATAATGTACAATTAAATTGTATGATAAAAAATGACTAATTGTAATAACAAACAGAATGTTAAAACAGAATAAGACGCCACCAGACAGTACGTACCTGATTATACAAGAAACATTTCCCAAGTCCTTGGCCGTATACTCCAGCCATATTGACCTGGAGGTCTTACTGATTCCCTCACCATGAACCCTGACCTCCAGCAGACCAAAGTTATTGAATCTCCGTACAGACACACAGTTGTTAGTGGGGTCTAATAAGTGGTCTGGCTGTCGGGTGATAACCTGTACAAATCAGGGTAAAATAAACACAGTTAGACAGAAATCAATCTCTTAGTAAACTAAAACAGCACATTACTAAAATTGCCACAAGATCCACCAGATGTGCCCTTCTGAATATGAACAGGTAAGCAGCACAGTCAGTTCTCGTGATGTACCTTTGTACCTTAGGGCCTCATTCATGATTTCTACCTCGTTATAGCTTTTATCGCCGTAGCACAAGTCCCGATGTTAATTTTCCGTTGTTAGATCAACAGGACTATAAGTCCCAATTACAGATCATTAGCCAGCTTTATCGTAGGAGGAAAACTGGGCAGAGACCAGAAAACCCATGACCTTCTGCTGATAGCTGGCAGACCAACCCACATTCAGCGAAACTTTGTTGTTTTCGGACAGAAAAATTGGCATAAATACAGTTTAAGCGAGTGCTTTAACCCTAACAGTGAAACCAATGGATGTCATATTATAACCAACCAGGTAAGATGTACATTTAGAGATCTCTATCAGCTTTAGTCTATCATGTGTCCAAATATAACAAGGACTCTGACATGGGGTATTTATCATTTTGGATACTGACAGGCTGTCATAGTCCTTTCCTGAAATCCCGTAAAACGAAATAAATTGAGTGATTTACTCACTGCCAGGTAGTGATGTCAGATCATTGAACAATTGTTATTAGACATAAATGTCTCCAACGGTAAATACCACAGAGTTTGAGTCTGTAGCTGTTCCACTCAAATCGAGATTCGTCAAAACAAAATGGTAGAGAGAGGCTGTCCGTTTAAAAAGAATTGATTGCAATAACTGTCAATGACAAATTGACATAAAAGTTAAGATTTGAATGAAGTTTATACTATGGAACAGCAAAAAAAAATTTGAAAAAAGAAAAAAAATTGAAAACAAGAAAGTTATATGTCAAGTTATATGTATATGAAAGCTAAATTTACAGTGTGCCGTGGATATTGATATGGCAGGTCTCGAACCTTGCTTTGCTGGCTTTTAAACCGAAAAGTCGTTCAAGGAATTATTTGTGCTCATGTACCTGATCGTTCTGTTAACTTAAGGCTTGACTTAGACACAATTAAAAAGTGGAATTAAAATACCTTTGTTTTTCATTTCATTTTACATGTCTGTTGTTACATGTGTATAGTATCTCATCTATTTAACGCGAGTCAGATTGTGAGAATGAAATGCTCCAACACACATGGTAGGCTACATCTGAATCAAGTACTTTTACTATTTTACGATTTAGCCTGCTTAATTCAGGCATTTTGAAAATTGTTTAGTACTTATGAACTTACATGTAGTATTAAGCTATAAAATACTTCAGATTTTTCCCTGGCAACCAAAATATAAACATCTGATAAACAAGTGAAATAGGCAACATGTTACAAAGAAAAACAAGATTTACTCTGGTCTTTCACGATATATTGGACTGAACACTCGAAACACAGCTCAGTTTTATTCTTACCTGCGCGAGAAGCTTCCATCGTTGTCTGGGTACCGATTTTTTACCATTTTCTGCCATTAAAACTGAACACCGGCTTTTCTGACCTTGGCAACTTTCGTTTTCCCGCTGACACCGGAGCTAGGTCTATATTTATATCCGCGTACTCGTACAGAAAACAAGTCAGAACATGAAAATAATGTCTTAATCATTGCAGATAATTTACGATTAATCTTACTTAATCAATCAATTATTGAAATATCAGACTCTTTTTTCAAGCCAATCTAGGCTGACTTTTAATCTGAATAATACTAAACTACGGTTTTGGTCGCCTGCCAGTTTGACATACTTGACGAAAGGCGAGATCTCTGCTGTCAATATGTAAACATAAACAACCAGAGTGTTACCAGAGTGTTTAATGATTTAAATACTTTATTTCGTCATAAACAGTTAGTTTTTTGACTGAGTTGAAGCTGTTTTATTGGTCATGGTTAAAGTTACAGTGTTGGGATGTGGCTTGATGGGTGTCAAGATCGCAGGTAACGAAAACCTAGACGGTCCGACATATTACCCAAATGTGAGGGTAGGACACTGTATTCGACCATAGTGTATTAGTGTTAGTACTATGTAGCTATCACCATGCAGTGCTTTTAATCTTATTAAATTCTGGTAATAATATTAATACATCAATGTATGAACAGAATAAAATTTAAATTATGGGACACACATATTTTTTTTTACTTTTTATTATATTTATACTGGTCCAGAAAATGCAAGCATGCATGTTTGTGGATAGACAATCACATTCAAACAGTTAAGACTTCCCATATCCTTTGCTCTGAGAGCAATATATACACCGCTTTAATTTACATGTATTTGACAAAATAACTCAGAATGTCAGTAACTTGTATTCAAATAGAGCCCGGAAGGTAAAAAATAAATTACATTTATGTAACATAAATAACCTGTAATAAACCATTTTCCTTGCCTAAACTCTGAATAATTACATGTATCATTGATCTCTTGTACAAATGTGTCCCTCTCCCCCCCAAGTGATGATGGTTTGATAAATAAACTGAAACGTTGAGTCAAACATGAATTCCATATCTTTTTGGGGAGTTTTTAATTTGCTTTATCAGCTGCTGTGTTTATTATGTAAAGCTTCTCGATCAGAGGTAGTCGTAACGTAATTATTTACGGTTACTGGAATTACAGCAACGTGGTTGGATTGTTCTGGCAACTTTAGAGCTTTCTTGAATAACATTGTCGATCAATAATAAGAAAATGAAAATGAGATTGAATGATGATTGGAATGACAAAAGTTAAAAAATAAATGCTCCCTCAAATGAGAAACTGGAGGAGAGTCGTCTTATTAAAATGTTTTTTTATCATTATGGGATATTATTTTTCAAAATGTGATGCTAGAAAACTAAGCCGTGTGTATGTTTGTCTATATTTTTAAAATTTCTTTTGTATCAGGTGAATTAGCCTATCATGGTCATCGAGTAAAGGTCTATGACAGTAACATGAATGCTCTGAATACGGTCTTTGAAAGAATTGAAGAGGATAAGAAACTTTTGAGACATGAAGGGCTGCTTCCTCATAAGAACTTTATTGTAAGTATAGACAAAAATCTGGTCAAAAACATGTCACATAGTTATGTCAAGGTGGCATTTTTAATTAAGTGATTTCAAAACTATAAATACTTTAAACTATTTTTTTCATATATAATATTGTTTGTGTCAGAGCACATTTAGTTGCCATTTCTAAAACCAGTCCTCAAATTTTCTATTCTAATTAAATGTTGAACACATTTCTTATTATTTCTGGTGTTCTTGTCTATGAACTAGACACATCCAGAGACCTCCACATCTGTACCTCGGTAATCCCTTTATGTTATAGCCATCATAGACCTCCACCCCTGTACCTCTGTAATCCCTTTATGTTATAGAAACCAAAGACCTCCACCCCTGTACCTCTGTAATCCTTTATGTTATAGAAATCAGAGACCTCCACCTCTGTACCTCTGTAATATCTTTCTGTTATAAAAACCAAAGATGTCCACCCTGTACCCCTGTTATCCCTTTCTGTTATAGAAACCTGATACCTCCACCCCTGTACCCCTGTAATCACTTTCTGTTATAGAAACCAGATACCTCCACCCCTGTACCTCTGTTATCCCTTTCTGTTATAGAAA
Organism: Katharina tunicata; assembly: GCA_032466195.1. Lineage (NCBI taxonomy): Eukaryota > Metazoa > Mollusca > Polyplacophora > Chitonida > Mopaliidae > Katharina > Katharina tunicata. The sequence continues at coordinate 7,591 of JAVFBZ010179239.1, forward strand.
CCTGATACCTCCACCCCTGTACCCCTGTAATCACTTTCTGTTATAGAAACCTGATACCTCCACCCCTGTACCCCTGTAATCACTTTCTGTTATAGAAACCAGATACCTCCACCTCTGTACCTCTGTAATCCCTTTCTGTTATAGAAACCAGAGACCTCCACCTCTGTACCTCTGTAATCCCTTTCTGTTATAGAAACCAGAGACCTCCACCTCTGTAATCCCTTTCTGTTATAGAAACCAGATACCTCCATCCCTGAACCTCTGTAATCCCTTTGGTTATAGAAACCAGAGACCTCAACCTCTGTACCTCTGTAATCCCTTTCTGTTATAGAAATTCAGAGACCTCCACCCTGTACCTCTGAAATCCCTTTCTGTTATAGAAACCAGATACCTTCACCCCTGTACCTCTGTTATCACTTTCTGTTCTATAAATCAGAGACCTCCACCTCTGTACCTCTGTAATACCTTTCTGTTTTAGCCATCAGAGACCTCCACCCCTGTACCTCTGTAATCCCTTTATGTTATAGAAACAAAAGACCTCCACCCCTGTACCTCTGTAATCCTTTATGTTACAGAAATCAGAGACCTCCACCTCTGTACCTCTGTAATATCTTTCTGTTATAAAAACCAGAGACCTCCACCCCTGTATCTCTGTAATCCCTTTCTGTTTATATTTTGCCATATTTAGGGACAGATTTTGTGTATGAGTCGACTGGAAGAAGCAGTAAATGATGCTGATTTTATATTTGAGGCTGTACTAGATGACTTGAGTGTTAAACAGGATTTATTTGAAAGCAAGTACATTCTTATTAATGAGTACAATGACTTATAAATGAGTAGTAATAAGTAGAAAGTTGATTTCAGCAGCATGCTTAAAAAATACATCCGCTTACCCAATTTTGAACAAAATTATTTAGACACTGTGACTGTTTCAAAAAATACTGTTTATAAATGGAGTCCAATACAGAACAAAAATTCTGTAATCAGCTGATGTTGATTTAGTATAGAGATAATTGATATCCATGGGAAACTGATGTACCCTAACTCCTCAACAAATTCGACCTCTAAGGGCATACACTTTAAGTAATTCATTGAATGTTTAAGTGTAAATTTGGAAGTAAAACTTACATTTTCTGGTAATTTTAAATCTGAACTCCATAAAAATTTCAAAATTGTATGTGTAATTTTCTTACTCTTTGCATAAAATGTAGCTTTATAAGTTGTAAATGGGGTCGAATTTGTCTAGCATTTAGGGTAATTGAAGTCCTCGCTGGATATACCCTAAATGCCTAACTAATTCGACTTCTTTACCGCTTAACAAAGTATATGTTATGCAAAGACCAAGAATTGGAATAAAAACAATTTAAAATGTTTTATAAAGTTCAGACTTGACAGTTGACGCTATCGAAAATATAAGTTTTAGTTCCAAATTCTCATTGATAAATTCAATACATTTCTTAAAACTTCTAAAACTTATGTCCTTCTGGTCGGATTTGTTAGGGTTTTTAAGGGTAGTTTTAAAAAAAGATTTTGTTTGTCTCAATTTAGTTGCACTTATTATTCTGTCCCTGTTATTAGTTAGCTCATGTGTTTTACTGTCTTAGTTTAATGCTTATTGTCCACTTTCTTCAATAGGTTGTGTATTCTTCATCTGAATAGTTTAGTATAAATGTAGAGAAAGACAATTTTGCTTGCCTCCACAGTGATTCAAACTTCATCTGAATATTACCGTTGAAGTATCAACGCCCCACAATACAGGAACAATTTCCAAAACAATTAAGTTATTTCAGTGACAAACTCTCATTGACAAACAAAATTACCCTTTAGATGTAAATGTTGCAATGAGCGAGGTAGTCATTTTAATTCGTAAAATATCTCAGAGAGTTCAATTCTACCAAACGGAATTGAAAATGACTTAATTGGACAAGTAAAAGGCAGTAGGTGCAAAAACTGACACATTTTTGTTCTATCCACAGGAGTATCCCATCTATGTAAGGAGGATGCCGTGTTAGCCACAAACACCTTACGACTTGACATCTCACAGGTTGTGGAGAGGACATCATTTCAAGAGGTGTTTCTTTGTAACATTCATAGGCTTATGTTTGTTCACATATACTTCTCATCCAGCATCTCAATTGCTTAAAAAAATAAAATAAAATTAGATTTGAATACTAAAAATATATATATTTCATATCTGTCACTTTCTTCACAAAACATCAAATAAACTTGTTTATCATTATGCATAAAACTGTCATAAAGATTACTAATTACTACTTTGATAGCAAATAGTTTGTATTTGACTTAAATCTATTTTACAGAGAACGACTGGCCTGAGATTTTTATTTCCTGTATTTTATATACCAGAAGTAGAAATCACTCCAAACAAATATACCTCTCCAACCACCATTGAAAAAGGTACTTGTCTTCTCCTTCTCTGAGAGTCTCATAACAGATGACATATCTAGGGGGTGTGTACCCACAGCTAAAAGAAAGGAATTGGTATCTATTCCTGGATAAGCTGCAATAGTTTTTCATGCCTTAGGTGGCCTGTAGTATTTCTGCTGAATTTGACGTCCTGGTGCCAGTTGTTCAAAGAACAATTAGTTAAAAAGTTTTTAGTCATCACACGAATCACGACAACTACAGCACCAGCGAGTGTCCGGTCTGCTTCACTACATTCAGAACTGTCAATTCACACAGAAGCCTTATATTTATCCAAATAAAAAGAAGAGAATTCGTTTTTTCCCCTTAATTTTTGTCAAAAAAATAACCTCCCTTCCATCAAGCTGTATAAATGTAAAATTAAAAAAAAAATTAAAAATCCATTCCAGCTGGAGAACAACTCAGTTCTTCAACACCCACTGCTCATTACCGTCATAGGGAATCTGGAAATCAAATGATACGGTCATATTTTGACTTTAAGTGGATTGGAAATCTCCTCTCATTCAGATTTATCGTTTTGAATCTAAGCTCTGAGAATCCATTCACAACATGGAAAATGTATTATAACAGATAACAAATAAATTTCATGCGGACAAAATTAACTATAATGGGAAAGTAAAAAGTCCTAGTCAAATTATAGACCATACCAAGTGGTTACTAAACTCCTGTTACATTTTTTGTAGGGTTACTCGTTTTCCACTGAAAGCCACTTTAACTGAACTACAATGTATGGTGGTCTTTCCATACTACAGTTGTTGTAGTGATCAAGTAAACAATGTATATTAAGATGTTGTGGATCAGATATTTAACTTTACTCTGTACATTTGTATATGTTCTGTTAGAGTTTAATATTGAGTACTGTTTTATCTGACAGAAATACATAAATAAACCATGACACAAACAGTCCACCGTAATTTTACTTACAGTAGTTCAATTTAAGTGGCTTTCAATTGAAAACAAGAAATCATACAAAATGTAATAGCAGTTTTGTTAACAACTTTGGTGACTTTGAAATTTGACTATGACTTTGTTTTTTTATTTACTTCCCCGTTAATGTTATTTAGTTATCCTATCTTTTCACGCTTCTGTTTTTTTGTATTTAAAGAATAATGTTACAAATAGCATAATGTAAAAAAAAAATTGAGAAGTTTGAAGAAGTGCACTATCTATTTAGTCAACTGCTTTATTGTTGTGTAGAATATCGCTTCTAGGTCAACATAATTCCTTTGATCTCATTGTTATAGAGAGAATGTTGTTTGTTCTGATTTCTGTTTTTCTCCAGTGCGTTTATTGTTAGAAAAGATGGGGAAAACTTTATTTTTTCGCTCCGGAGGAGAGCCGTTGATTCTGTCTGAGGAACAGAGAGAGGATAGGAAGAGAGGTTGGTGCTACCCTTATCAACTACTTTACTTTATACCATACCAACTTTAAGATTGTATAGAGAACAGTAGTGTAATTAAAAAAACTGTTTCACAACGATGTCCAATTCCCCTCAGGCCTGTTGATTTCAAATTGATGTTCAATTCCCCTCAGGCCTGTTCATTTCACAACGATGTCCAATTCCCCTCAGGCCTGTTGATTTCAGATTGATGTCCAATTCTCCTCAGGTATGTTGATTTCACAACGATGTCTTATTCCCCTCAGGTCTGTTGATTTCACAACGATGTCCAATTCTCCTCAGGCCTGTTGATTTCGCATTGATGTCCAATTCCCATCAGGCCTGTTGATTTCACAACGATGTCTTATCCCCATCAGGCCTGTTGATTTCACAACCATGTCTTTTCCCCATCAGGCCTGTTGATTTCAAAACCATGTCTTATCCCCATCAGGCCTGTTGATTTCACAACGATGTCCAATTCTCATCAGGCCTGTTGATTTCACATTGATGTCCAATTCTCCTAAGGCCTGTTGATTTCACAACGATGTCCAATTCTCCTCAGGCCTGTTGATTTCACATTGATGTCCAATTCCCATCAGGCCTGTTGATTTCACAACTATGTCTTATCCCCATCGGGCCTGTTGATTTCACAACAATGTCTTTTCCCCATCAGGCCGTTTGATTTCAAAATGATGCCCAATTCCCCTCAGGCCTGTTGATTTCACAACCATGTCTTATGCCCATCAGGCCTGTTGATTTCACAACCATGTCTTATGCCCATCAGGCCTGTCGATTTCACAACCATGTCTTATCCCCATCAGGCCTATTGATTTCACAACCATGTCTTATCCCCATCAGGCCTGTTTATTTTATAACTATGTCCAATCTCCATCAGGCCTGTCGATTTCACAACGATGTCTTATCCCCTCAGGCCTGTTGATTTCACAACAATGTCCAATCCCCATCAGGCCTGTTGATTTCACAACCATGTCTTATCCCCATCAGGCCTGTTGATTTCACAACCATGTCTTATCCCCTATTTATTTCATAACAATGTCCAACCTCCATCAGGCCTGTCGATTTCACAACAGTGTCTTATCCCCTCAGGCCTGTTGATTTCTCAACGATGTCCAATCCCCATCAGGCCTGTTGATTTCACAACGATGTCTTATCCCCATCAGGCCTGTTGATTTCACAACCATGTCTTATCCCCTCAGGCCTGTTGATTTCACAACGATGTCTTATCCCCATCAGGCCTGTTGATTTCACAACGATGTCCAATCTCCATCAGGCCTGTTGATTTCACAACCATGTCTTTTCCCCATCAGGCCTGTTGATTTCACAACGATGTCTTATCCCCATCAGGCCTGTTGATTTCACAACGATGTCCAATTCTCCTCAGGCCTGTTGATTTCACATTGATGTCCTATTCCCATCAGGCCTGTTGATTTCACAACTATGTCTTATCCCCATCAGGCCTGTTGATTTCACAACAATGTCTTTTCCCCATCAGGCCGTTTGATTTCAAAATGATGCCCAATTCCCCTCAGGCCTGTTGATTTCACAACCATGTCTTATGCCCATCAGGCCTGTTGATTTCACAACCATGTCTTATGCCCATCAGGCCTGTCGATTTCACAACCATGTCTTATCCCCATCAGGCCTATTGATTTCACAACGATGTCTTATCCCCATCAGGCCTGTTTATTTCATAACAATGTCCAATCTCCATCAGGCCTTTCGATTTCACAACGATGTCTTATCCCCTCAGGCCTGTTGATTTCACAACGATGTCTTATCCCCTCAGGCCTGTTGATTTCACAACAATGTCCAATCCCCATCAGGCCTGTTGATTTCACAACCATGTCTTATCCCCATCAGGCCTGTTGATTTCACAACCATGTCTTATCCCCTATTTATTTCATAACAATGTCCAACCTCCATCAGGCCTGTCGATTTCACAACAGTGTCTTATCCCCTCAGGCCTGTTGATTTCTCAACGATGTCCAATCCCCATCAGGCCTGTTGATTTCACAACGATGTCTTATCCCCATCAGGCCTGTTGATTTCACAACCATGTCTTATCCCCTCAGGCCTGTTGATTTCACAACGATGTC
>JAVFBZ010179250.1:5132-15540 GCA_032466195.1 Katharina tunicata
CCCCCCCCCCGTCCACAGTAACGGCAGTGCGTTCTCAGCTTTTTGACGTCTGAAAACCTATCTTCGTTCATGTATAACTCAATAGCTCCTAAGTAATTTTGTTTTGCCTGTATTCCTTCGGAAATAAAGAATAAATTTAATCTGAGAGAAATTGCTAAAGCATTTGCAATCACCAATATATAAGCGAACGGTCATTTTTTTTTTATTGGCAACTTACTTAAAGCATGACACCAGACGTATATGGTAAGTTGGATAAACCTAGTTCTAAATAGGCCAAAAATATTCAATGTCGATTAAACAAGTCAACTGAAATCCGCCACCTGTTGTTTCCATGTGGCTTACATCTGTGCCCGACTCCACCATGCATCTTCTGACTTGAGTAAAAACAATCTATGTTTTGTTGCCTGCACGGACAATCTGTTTCAATCACTTACTAGCTATGAGAATGATATTCCCCTTTTAGAAACGTTAGTAAATATGGTCGGTTCCTGTCGGCAATTTTTTCCACGTTGTGCAGACATGGATTTGATGTACCGGTACGTATTTTCGTCGGATATATGTCGTTGACCGTCGTAAAATCGGGTAGATGTAGGGTCAATGTATAGGCCCATCGTCTGAAATTGTCTAGGCATTGCAATACATTTTTAGCGATACGAATGTTAAGGAAAAACACCAAATGAATATTGTACAATTGTTACAGCTTTTTTTTTTTTATTGTAAATGTATATGCATTCTTACGTTGGCGTTATGTTAATTATTTCATATTATCAGTTTTACACTGCGACCTGAAACGCGAGATTGCGAGGTAGAAACAACAAAAGTGCAAAGCGAAAACGCGAAAGTGCAAAGAGAAAACGAGAAAAAAGTAATTTCGCGTTTTCGCGCCGCGCACTTTCGTGTTCTCGCTTTGCACTTTCGCGTTCTCGCTGTTTCTACCTTTTCTGGAAGATCGAAAACGCGAGAACGCGAAATAATTCTCGCTTTTTCTACCTTTTTACTTACTTTCGCGTTTTCGCTTTGCACTTTCGCGTTTCCGTTGTTTCGCACTCTGGATCTAGGCATGTAACAGTAAAAATCCCACATGGCCGCATCCGGCTTCAATACCCAACACCTCCCTAATGACATGTTTATTGCCCTTCATCTGTATACACATTTAGGATAACTGTGCTGTTAGCTTTTCTGGTATCTCACGTGTGTATATATATTTGTTAATTTTCCTTGCACTTTACTTTCCTCCTGATGATAACTTAATTAAAGTCGAAATATAGAACATGTCAAAATGCATTTTTTCGGAGTTTCTTTGTTGCTTTACAATTTCTTTAATAGTATCCATGCAACGTTTTCGGGTGTGAGCGGTTTTAGGATATTTACCGAAACGTCTCGTTGTTACTAAATAAAGAAGTTGTCATCCATAGAAAAGTGTACTGTTCCCTGTGGCGGGTGGTTTAAACTTTGTTATTTTTTTCAGGCAAATAAAAACTGTTTGTGGGTTGCTATTTTTCCATCACCTTTCCCAAAAATTTATATCAGATAAAAATACAAGTTATTAAAACAGTTACATGTTTCCGATGAAAGATAAGAATAGTATCCAACCGAAATGTTGTGTCATTTCTCACAGATTTTCTCCCGGACAACCCTTAAATGAATAAAAATAAAACATTTGCTGTAAGCAACGCAGATAAACACATGTATACCATGAAATAAATGTTGGAGAGGCGATAGCAGTTGTAGGTGGATATAATGAATCATATATAGGCCTACTACTTTGTATTATAGTTTCCAAGCATATACAGAATAAAACAACTGACATCTCCATTGTTGAGACATTAGGAAATGTTAATCATGTGTACTGTACAAATAATGACGCGAGCGTACAAAGCTTTATTTTTTCCCAAAACTTACAGCCGTGACTGCGTCGTACAAATTCGGATATTGCCCCAATCCACCCCTCCCTCCACCCAACGTGGAAAAATGAAGTGCAAGCCATTCATTGAATGGTCGTAATTATCGGTTTATTATTCTTTATAAATACGACGTGTTTTTCACCAGTTAATAACTATCTAACTATAAAAAGATAAATAATGGAAATCAACTAAATAATCGATCAACTCACGTATTAATCAATCATAACTTCATCATTCATTTACTCTATTTTTTAACATTTTGTAACAATTAAGCACCATCCAACGTTTCAACGCAGGCTGACGGTTATATACCGGAGAAGGTTTTAATCAAATGCGGGGGCACAATCTCAAGAGTTTCAGTACAGCTTCTAACTTTTCGTCTTTAGTTTTGATTTAACCTTTTAAACTTACTCATTTACTAAACAAACGTCACGACTCACCCAGAACTCAGCGCTGTCATTGTGACGTCAGAAGATTCCGCTCGGGTGAAGGAGGTGACATTTGTTGCCGACGTCAAAATGCTTTCTGACGATTTACTGTTACGTCAGATGCTGTACGGGTTACCAAGGGTGACACATACAACTCCGGCCTCTCGGAACAGCCTATTCTCAACACAAATGATTCAGTGAGTTAATCCGTTATATTTTCTTTACATATGGGCGTATATATATTATAGATAACGATGAGTTATAACGGCGCTTTCAGTCGTGTAAAATATGTTGGTTTGAAATGATCAAATGAGATTTATTCAAACAGTCTATATAGTTTTAATTTTCTTAGCTGCCACGTCTCGCTGCTCACGACGTATAACATAGAATAACATAAGATTTTATGCATGGATAACAACTTGTGGTATATTTCTTGTATATTTTTGGTATATATTTGGTATATCCCTTGTCCTATTTGGTATACCCCTTGTCCTATTCGGTATAGCTCTTGTCTTTTTTGGTATATCCCTTCGACCTCTTGTATATTATAGGTATAACCTACCTCTTGTCTCATTATGTTCATATTGTGACATGGTTTAAACCCACTACCTCTTGATTAGCAGTCCACGGCATAACCAGGTGGATATTCACATGACTTTACATCATATCTTGCCCCAAGAGCTCCCAAGGGCCAATTGGGGCAGCCAGAAGAGTCACTCCTAACAAATGCATCCTGGCCGTCTTCGGAGTTTAAACCTGCAAACTATTGATTGATAATCCATTTACATAATCACTTAAACAACGGACAAGTCCACCAGGCGGTTACAATACAGCAATGCAAGTTTGTGTAACAGTGTTCTTGTATTAAATGAAGCCTTCAATTTGGTTTTATCTTCCGTAGACTGCAGCCTTATCATTAAATGTTTTATCCCTGAAACTATTTTATTAACCTATTAAAGAGAAAATTCATTTTAGATTAGGTTAAGTGGCATTCAGAATTCCTTGAATGTTGACATGACAACAACGAGAATCACGTGAGGTTTAACAAATGTGGATCGGGTAATATGGCCATTGAGGAGACAATTTTACCCAAGGAATTACCATCCTTATCTGAACTTTTTCATCGTTCCGTGGAAAATATAATATTTCTGGTTGGGGTAATATGGCCATGGGTGCCCATTTTTTGCCTGCCAAAGGGGAGTATTCACACCTGACAACAAAATACATGCGTCATCTTTAATGCTCTGTGGCCGTCCCATTTCTTGAACATAACTAACCAACTAAGGTTCACATAAAATCTATTCACTTTATTCATTGCATTTAATATAGTGAACAAAATGGCCATTTTTCATGCAAAAGGATCCAACTTACACTGAGGTGTCTTTGCCATATAATAGTTGTTATATTTTGCCTTCCTGTAGCATGTTATGGCATTATTTGTGAGAATATATTACTTGCATCTGGACAAGTAGCTTATATAATATACTAAAGCTAGAAGTCTCCATTCCATCTAGTAAAGCCATGGAGAGTGAGACAGAGGACCGGCCTGGTAAGGAAACAGCTGAGGAGAATCAGAGTCTCAGCCAGGCAGTATACACGGACGATGAATGGGATCCCAGTCCAGAGGAGACGAACAAGAGAAAATACGGTATTTCACATTTTAAGGTAGTTTGGTGTGGGTTTTGATTTTTCATGTCGAGTTAAAGGTTATTTCACTCATAAGTATGAAGACGTTCCACCCTAATGAGTGAAATCAACTATCCTCAGCGACATTCCAATCCATGCCAACAAACTAGACAACACAGATCATCACAATAAACAAATCGGCTTCCTGGTCAAGGCGTTGTCTAAAGTCCTCTGTTAGAAATTAAATAATCTATGTTTAAATCTTTTTCGTATAAAAGTACAATCTTGATAAATCCGATCTTGTTTTCATACTTTCGGGGATTTACAAGTCACCACAGGAGGTATGCACCGGCTGATAAAAGCAGTGCCCTAGATTATGACGTATATACCAAGCTAAAATATTGTATTACCGTACATGTATAACTCAGTTCAATTCAGATTAATGTGTCGGGTAACCAAAATGACCATTCTGAAATAGAAAATCAAATCAGTCTCCTACGGTCGAGGATTTGATTGTCGAGATTAGTATTCTTCTCAATCTGGAGAAAGGTACGAGCCTATTTTAGTATGTGAAATGACTTGCTATATATTTTGTGACTAAAATGACGATGTAGGTAGGCCAATGCATGACTCTCATTGGTCGAGTATCGCCTACCCTCGCAATATAGCCTATATTATCAAAAGTCTGTTAAGAGTTAATAGACTTCTGATATTATTTATATTTTTGGCGAATGTCCATGGATATTAAAGCTTTATTACCGATAACATAAATGTTCATTCTAGATACACTTCTTCAGTATCATAACAAATGTTATCTGTTCGTTTCAGCATGCCATCCATGGTTTCGGGACTACAAACACAGGGAAGAATTGATGGACAGGCGAAATTTCATCTTCACCCTTGATCGTAAGTTTCTAAATAGTCATTATAGTCAAATATAATTCGTTTTAGAGGTAGGTAAACGAAACTGGAGCATATGAGTAATAACTTCTTGTTTATTTCCGTTTTTGTCTATATTCTAAGAACATAAGTCTTAGAATATAGACAAAAAATGACGCCGGAAATAAACAAGAAGTTACCATCCATAAAGTTTAGAGTGACGATTACTAGTAAAGTCAATTTTGCTTCTTTTTCATCCTGCCAGTTGTTGTTGTTATGGAAAGTTCTCGCATAGAATATTAAAAACACTGTTAAATTCTCAATCAGCGCCTATTTATCATGAACACTTCCCTTGCAGAATTTGTGGATGGTTATTGTCATGATCTGGTTGATAAAGTGTGTAGAGATGAATATATTTGGAGAGAAATGAAGCGTATCGAGATGAGGGGTAAGTAGTATCGAGATGAGGGGTAAATAGTATCGAGATGAGGGGTAAGTAACCTCGTAGGATAGGGACTACTTTCACAAAAGGTCATACCATATTTTTATGTCTAAAAGTTAACGTGACGTAATTTTATCATACAATATTTTTGTCTTACAACTTTTCAAAAACGAATAAACCGAAGTTAAAGTATAGTATCGACAGAAGCATTAAGTCTTGAATCAGTTTAACTTTTAAATTCATATTGTCATGCTTGCCACCAGGGGAACATTATCTTTCAAACTTAGCTAAATATTCGGAGTGACGAATCATATTACTTGAGTGTGTTGGGGTCGCTGTGGACTATTGGAATACACCGCCATCACCTTAGTTAAATACCCTTGGGCGCAGCGTTAAAGGCCAATTAATCGAGCATTGTAACTTATGACAATGTATGCCTATAGGCATTCGATGAAGTATGGTTGTGTTGATAAGAAACCTTTTAAATATGTGTGCTCCATATTAATTACACAAAACTACTCTTGTTCCAGAGAAAGCCGCTTCCGATGGTCAAAAAGTAGATGCCAGTGAGGACACTGATTGGCTAACTGAGGATGAGGTATAAGTTTGTATTTTTACTACGATTTTACTTTCTTACAAGAATTCATATGGCCCGCTGCAAAGTTTCGTAAAAACCTTTTGGCGTTGTAAAAGACTAATTATGCCTACCAGTTATAGGCTCGAGCCCCGTTTAGACATTAGGTATAAGCCACATATTAGGAATGCTTCAGGTGGCTGCGAAGGTTGAGGGGTGATTTTTACAAGCTTTCTTCACGGTTTCCCCCCAAAACTCACGATGTTAAGTCATAATATATGTTAAATATTGGTGGGAAGACATTATAAACCAATCAAATAAATAAAAAAAGTTTATACCAAAGGTACATTTCTAGACTTTTCTGGTACCAAGCAAAGGTCATTGTCCACAAATGACATATCTTGGTTTAAACCCATTGTATGCTAATATTTAGTCTGCAAGAGCAGCTAAACTATATTGTTCTGGATCTCGGTCATACCCTGTTTACATTTTTTATCTTCTTTTCATCTTTCTTGCCCAGATAAAAAGGAGAAATGCAGATATCAGGCACCTTGTAAGAACCAGAAATCCGGGTCCGTGCTTCGATTGTGTCGACGCGTACAACAGGCGTAATGGAATAATTGACGCATCCAAATGGGACACAATTGGTGACAAAAACGCGACTGGGGAGAACACACTTGTTAACCCAGGCTACGGTATGGAGGAAGACTTATTGAAGGACGTTCGTTATACCAGTATCCTCAGATCGTCTCCCATAGAAAGCGTTTTGGGTAGAAAAAATTACCCAAGGAAAGAAGTACCACAGGTATATACTGTCGTCAAAAAATTTAGCCCTCGTTGTGAACGGCCCCGTCACCTTAATCATGGAGGTTGATTCCGTGTGTTAAGGACACCCCCATTGGTTCTGTTTAGACCGCTATGCCTTAATCAGTTTAATTCGCATCCCAAATTTACAACTTTAGTGCTCATAGGGTATTGTATATTTGACGATGTTATTTATTCTTCATCTTATCCATCATACCCGGTATCATTTATTTCACCAAAGACATGTTCATTTATTTGGACTTTGGAGGGGTTATGAAACTGCATGTAGGGACTGACTGCATGGTAACTGATTTTGATTTGTTCTGAACATAGCCGCCACAGATTCTGACCATGGCTACGAATAATCCATTCATATAATAACTTTTTTTTCTTCGAACCCGTGATAAAAATAAGTCTTCAAATTCGGATACGATCATTACAAAACATTTATATTCATTTGGATTTCTTTTCTCTAATCTTTTTTATGTGTGTGTGCGTGTGTGTGTGAAGGCAACACCAGATAATTTTTGAAAAAGCGATTCGTTCCAGCACCAAACGACTGATATGACAGTCCGCCCCTGATTGCATGTATATTGAAAGATTTTAGTTTTCAAAATAAGTTAGATTCATCCATACGACAGAGAGATAAATACTATTTTTCTTTATATTTGCTATTTTCATTTTCTATTACAGGTGAGAACAAGAATCCCAGTGACAAATAAAGATAAGGGTCCAAGTACGTATGTCTTACTCTTGTGTAGTCCAAACAAACAAATTATTGGTTTTACTGTAAACACTGTACATACATGTTTATGCAGTTACGACTGAACAGTTCAAAGGTTCCATCCTTCTGAAATACAAGGATACACATCAAACGAGGCCCTTAAACAACAACCTTAACTGACAAGAATTCGTAATTTTACAACAAACTAAAAGCGAAGAATACAAAATTTTTGCAACAACAAACAATTTTACAACAGGGCAGAAAGAAGCAATCTGGCAACAATTACAAGAATGCAATACTTTAATAACAAGTAAAGAATACGAAATAAGTTAAGACTTCAGAATTTTCGGAGTGGGACATAATTTTCGAGTTTTTTTCTTTCTTTCAAATCTTTACCATAAAGTCGCTTTTCCTTACGCCAGGGTCAAATGATGAAGAACACAGTACAGTTGAAGAAAGCACTGCAGCTGAAGAAAGTACAACAGCCGAGACAGGAGAAACAGCTGTTGAAAGTAAAAGAAAATCCGCCATGGGGCGAAAGATCCGGGCTTTTTTCCGTCAATTCAAGTGTAACAAGCATAGAGCCACTACAGAAGCCAAGGAAACGGAGCTGTAAATATATTGGCAGTTATAAAGAGAACAGCCTTTCAATGGATTGACAACGGCACAAGATTTTTTTTATATATTATATTTTCATAAATTTTTAAAGTTAATAGATTAACAATATCTTGTCGTTTTGATGTTTGTTTTTTCATACGTCATATTCTTTTCTTTGGTCGATCGTGAACAAGTGATCGACCGTTAACATGCAGGAGTCTGGTACATATTTTGTATCAACTCCTTAGTATTGTAACTTTTAAAGTGTGATAGCATATAGCGGACACGTTTCCCTTAAACATAATGAAAATAAAAACATTAAAAGGAGGGAAACTATTCTAAAGCAAGATTGGTTGGCGTCACAGGTATGTCACTTATATGACGGAGGTGTGTATTCCGACTGTAAACAAGGGACTAACAACCAAAAAGTCGTTAATGTGAAGTTACTTCAATTATTAGCTCCCTTGAAAAGACCATGTTCAACCAGTGCTCAATATAAAATAGAATCTATTCTACTTCCTATGTCGAAACATTTCTTCGGACATAATACAAAATAGGTTGTCTAGTGCTCAGTATGACAAAATAAATGTAGTAAACTCGAAAAACACTGCCGTTGAGCAGAGGGCTTTCTGAAGAATTTGCCCATTCTAACATTCGAACTTTACGTCACGATCGTATTATATTGGGAAAGAGTTACACGTTAGTATCGATCCTTACCAAAAGATCAAAAGTCCTTACCATTTGAATTTTTATCTCAATTTTTAACATAAACTCCTCTAAATTCTTTGACTAGTTTCTATTCTTCCCCGATGTCAAATGATTTGATATACTTTATTTAAGTACACCAGCTTGCCAACACTAGAGACAGAGGTATCTCTCCTAATTATATTGAATAGTTTCTGATATTTATCAAGTGGACAGTGACCGTTAGAAACATAACATTCCATCAATTGCCTAACTAAATATGTTTTTTTTTAGGTTTATTGCCGGTTTGAAAGTTGTTTTAGCCTAATCAGTTGGACCTTTGTTAAATCATTTATACATTTAGCAGAAATTTCCCTTTTTGTCACTTTGTCTTACTTGGCCTAGGAATTAACAATAAGGAAAAGTTTTCGTTTAAAGGGGAAAAGCGACACTTGGCTCAAACTTTCCCACCGTCAATTATCCCACCGTTCAATTATCTGTCTGATAAATATCAAACCTTTTTAAACATAAATAGTAGAGATACATCCGTCACTATATCAATACAGGACACAAAACGGGATGCCTGAACAAACAGACTTCCTGGTTCACTAATTAAAGTCGATCAATTATCTCATGGTCTAGATCAATTCTCAGAGACAATATAATACACATAGATATTAGGTATGGATTAAAATAAGCACAACCTGAAAAATGTATCGTTAAGAGTTAGTAATAAACCCATTAGTCTACCAAATGAAGATATGGGCAGTTAAGGGTTATCTGATACAGGAGGGAGTTTCGTCTTAACCAAGAGGTCCTTCAGAGATTTGTTCTTCTTGTACGCTATGATAGGTCTCTGTGATAGAGGCTTAACCATTTCAATACATTATTGGGATTTAATAATTCCCTTAAAGGTACCAGGTTTTGATATTCCTGTATTAGGAGACTTGCAAACCTGGTGCTAGGTTGGTTATATTGTAGTACAAATGGAATAATGACTATCATGGAGCCCTTACCTGATTCAAGGTTGAAACCCAATGGATACAACGTTTGAAGTGTTTTACTCCAATGAGCTTCTCTCTCCAAGCGTTTCCGTTTGGTTTCCTCTTCAGAATGAAAAACAGGATTTTTTTTCAATCGGCATGATTTCAAAATGATCTATGACCAAATGGTCAGGAAGGGAGAAATGTTCAATTATTGGGGAGGTAATCACCTGTAATCTGATTAAACGATTGTTGGCTCTAAGCCTAAGGGGATTTTTGGTTTCTCCAACATTCTGTTTGACACTTTTTACAATTGATGAGGTAAACCACATTTTTCGAATCACAGTTTTAAACATCTGTCAAATGATAGACATTTTTAGTTTGTTCCCCGACGAAGAAAACCCTCTCTGGTATGTAAGAGTCTAGCTTACATCTAGTCTTCATACAGTTGGAAGACTCGCCCAACAATTTTCCAGGTACTGATTCTGTAGGTTGTCCTACATTATAACTGTTCAGTTTTAATCTTGCGAGGAAGTCGCGTAGAATACCCTCTGGAAATCAACGCTTTAAAGAGAACAGAACAGGCCTCGTTGAAGGAAGCGAGGGTGCTACTATTCCTATGGAACCGTATTATTTGGGATTCAATAATTCCCTCAAAGGTATGCGGCGGATGAAAAGAATTAGCATGGAGTAGTTGACGGGTATCCGTAGGTTTAAAGAATACCTTATAATCCAACATCCCTGTTACAGC
Source organism: Katharina tunicata (assembly GCA_032466195.1). Classification (NCBI taxonomy): domain Eukaryota; kingdom Metazoa; phylum Mollusca; class Polyplacophora; order Chitonida; family Mopaliidae; genus Katharina; species Katharina tunicata. The sequence goes on from JAVFBZ010179250.1 coordinate 15,529, forward strand.
GAGATTGACACC